>OW052223.1:11571811-11648802 GCA_932526605.1 Nephrotoma flavescens
ATATATATATATATATATATATATTATATATATATATATATATATATATATATATATATATATATATATATATATATATATATATATATATATATATATATATATATATATATATATATATATATATATATATATATATATATATATATATATATATATATATATATATATATATATATATATATATATATATATATATA
Source organism: Nephrotoma flavescens (assembly GCA_932526605.1). Classification (NCBI taxonomy): domain Eukaryota; kingdom Metazoa; phylum Arthropoda; class Insecta; order Diptera; family Tipulidae; genus Nephrotoma; species Nephrotoma flavescens. The sequence continues at coordinate 11,572,012 of OW052223.1, forward strand.
TATATATATATATATATATATATATATATATATATATATATATATATATATATATATATATATATATATATATATATATATATATATATATATATATATATATATATATATATATATATATATATATATATATATATATATATATATATATATATATATATATATATATATATATATATATATATATATATATATATATATATATATATATATATATATATATATATATATATATATATATATATATATATATATATATATATATATATATATATATATATATATATATATATATATATATATATATATATATATATATATATATATATATATATATATATATATATATATATATATATATATATATATATATATATATATATATATATATATATATATATATATATATATATATATATATATATATATATATATATATATATATATATATATATATATATATATATATATATATATATATATATATATATATATATATATATATATATATATATATATATATATATATATATATATATATATATATATATATATATATATATATATATATATATATATATATATATATATATATATATATATATATATATATATATATATATATATATATATATATATATATATATATATATATATATATATATATATATATATATATATATATATATATATATATATATATATATATATATATATATATATATATATATATATATATATATATATATATATATATATATATATATATATATATATATATATATATATATATATATATATATATATATATATATATATATATATATATATATATATATATATATATATATATTATATATTATATATATATATATATATATATATATATATATATATATATATATATATATATATATATATATATATATATATATATATATATATATATATATATATATATATATATATATATATATATATATATATATATATATATATATATATATATATATATATATATATATATATATATATATATATATATATATATATATATATATATATATATATATATATATATATATATATATATATATATATATATATATATATATATATATATATATATATATATATATATATATATATATATATATATATATATATATATATATATATATATATATATATATATATATATATATATATATATATATATATATATATATATATATATATATATATATATATATATATATATATATATATCGCTTTGCCCATTCGAAACTATACTATCTCAAAAATATCGCTTTTCAGTAGAAGGATTTTGAGTTTTTTTTTTTAAATTTTAAAGTAAAGGCGTAAAATATGAGAAATGTTTTTCATTAATAAGTTACTCCATAGTGAAAGTAAAGATTTTCTGAAAAGTCCTGGATTTTCAACCAGCAAGTTCTGGAGATATTTAGAGTTATTTATTTCAGATTGGACAAATTTTTGAAAATGAAATCCTATGCCGGTTTAGTTTCTTTATCCCGGGAAGTAATGTAAAAAAAACATATTGAAAGTATGTTATTATTTGGAATTTTTGATTTCATTTACTAAAAATGAAACACTATGTCCGGTAAAATTATTTTTACCTGGAAAGTTTATTGATTTACATTTAGTCTACACGGTATATCTAACTTTAATAAGTTCAATAAAACAGAGTTTGTTAAGTAGCAGAACATTTTTTTAAAAATAAAATTCAATAAATTTTAAAAACAATGAAGTAAATAAAATTATACTCAGTGTAAAAAATAATAATTTATCCTGTTTAACAGAATATGACGACATATCTTCAGTTATCACAAGTAAAAAAAAAAACAAAATAAAAATAAATTATATTTGTAAATCTAAAATTCGACTTCATCATCATCATTTTCCTTCTCGTCGTTACATCTCAATGCTCTATAGAATCCTTGGTAGAATTGAGGAACGAAATTTCCAACGCAAAGGGAAATTAAGTCCTTATACTTTGGTTCTGGCACAGATATAGGTCCATCAAATGCGGTTTGCAGTTGGGATTTGCGACGTGATATAGTACGACAGTTTTGTGCGCTTTCTCAGAATTATGTTTATAGAGGAGCATATTGGGGGCCTCATGCGATATATGCATTTCTCGAATTTTGGCCATGTTGATTTTTTCATTATTATCATTGTGATTGAAATTTAACTTCTTAAAAATAGCTCCAAAGTTCAAAAGCATCATTTCTATTACATCATATGGGTCCCCTGTCACCTTAGCATTTCGCATTACGCTGTACCATTGAGCTGGTATGTATACTGTTTTATGCTTCTTTGCCTTTGCTCGTTCAATATTTGAATGCACATTGTCCCCCTTGTTCTGTGTATGTCTTTTTTCCAGGAATCTATGTATAATGTTAATTTTAAACTGTCGTGCCATATATGCATAAGCAGAAAAAACAATGCTGTTTTTGTTCTGACCGTGGCAATTATCACTATCTAGTTCTTTAACATCTGTACCAACTGTATACATTGCAATATCCCTTCAAGAGTTTACTCTTAGAATAAAAAATACTGATTTCACTACAAGGAGCTTGTAGATTTTTTTGGAAATCAAAACAAATGACTTTGATTGCGTTATTTTCAAGTGCCTTTACTTTATCGTTGTTTTTCATTTCGCGGGCGTTGGTCTTATTCCTCATTTTCTCATTCTCACTCATGTTTTCATATGCCGAACAAACAGCGCATAGATCCTTTTTGGGAAACCCAAACTCTAAGTTAAATTTCCAGTTAAAAATATCGCGATATTGCCTTTCAGTTATTTGTGGGGTCGAAATTTGCTGTAATTTCAACCAATCTAAGAATAACCGGTACAATTTTGCGATATTCAAACCTGCGTCTAAATATTCTCGACTAGTATTTGCTCTGCAATAGTGAGAAGGAAGCCGTGTCAATGATTCGATATGCTGGCAGATAATTTCAAAAATTTCCTGAGAGAAATTCTCCTTTCGTATTGAAAGTTTGAAATTGTAATTATTGCTATAAAATGATACTGTTATCTTAACAAGCAATTTCTCATATTAATTGTAGTTTATTGATATGATCATAAATTGTTTTATTAACAGCTAATATTACGCGATATACATGTTATCACATTAACAGAACAATTGTAATCTTTTTTGTCATTAAAGATCAAATTTGAAAAGAGTTTCTCTATATAAAAATTATTTTGTCAATTTTTTTGTTTATTATTTTTATAATAAACAAACTTTCATATAGAAATCGCATGTATGCGTTAAATACAATAAAATTCAAGGTTACAAGGGAGTTGACAATTGCGTAGCGAATCATAATAATTCGCTAAGGAAGTGTAATTATACTTTGTATGTAAGTTCAAATTATTTTCAATATTTTTGTAGTTGGGTCACTGCAGTATGATGAAACGGATGAATTGTTTAATACAAAGAATTCAATGTTTCATAGTTCGAAACCAAACTCCCAACGTCTTGGTAAAAACCTCACCTCAATGAAAAAAAAAATGATTTTAATATCTGTCTATCATTCAGAATAACCCATAATTTCATATGGAAACATTTTTGTTGCATAAATAATGGAAACTATTTCTAAATAAGCAATGTCTTGTTTTCATATGGAACTACTTGGTCATCGTCTCATCAATATGACATAAAATACAATCACTTTGACAGAAATGATTATCTTTATGTTTTTTTCATTCGATCAACTCTATAGAATTGTGTTGTTATATAGAAAATTCGTTTTATTGATCGTTTTATTAATACTGTCAAATAAACAGCAAACAAATTTTACTAAACATTATGATCGGTTGACGGTCGATAGCATTTTTTTTAAAACGATGGTAATTTTTTTAATGGGATAGTGTTTTTCTCTCAGTGTGTCTAAGTTTAGTGTGCGAATGTGCATTCCTCTTGCGTCTGATTGTACAACTCCTTCCCCAGCCACACTTTCATATTCGATTTGCTGGCTATTGTAGGTAAATAGTAAGATCTAGTGAAGAAACGACGGCTATTATTATATAAATTGCGACAACTCTTTATGGGTATTTCTTTAATAAATTGCAGAATGAACTCCCACTGTCTCGTTTTGTTGCCCAAATTAGAAAATTTGTCAAAAATAGCTTTACTTTCATTTTCTTGAAAATTGCTACTACATTTGAGAATACAGTGTTACAGGCTGGCTACTGCCATCCTGCAGATGATCACTAAGCGCATGCAGAGGCCTCTATGGTGATTTTTGCCGGCTACAACTCAGAGAGAAGTGCTACGGGTCGTGGGGGTTGAGGCTTACATGGCTCCTGGCTTACAACGTGAACAGAGATTTTGAAATAAAAAAAGAAAAAACGCAAATAATAAATTAAAAACCGGATGTTCCGCGAAATTTGTCGGCCGGAACCTGAGGAACGAACCAATAATTAAAAAAACAAAAAAACTATAACGGAAGCTAGGTGCCTTGGTGCGTGCATCCGTCCGAACTCAAACGGTGGTAAACACCGGTCCCAAACCCGGATGCGAGCACCAAGGGACCGCCAACCCTACGCCGACACAGGATGGGAATTCCCCCCTCATCACACCAAACTCGGAAACTTTAATAATTCATTTTTTTATAAATTTGGACAACAACAAAGAAACCACATATAGAAAAACACAACTTCCCTCAAAAAACCAAAGGAGAGAACGAGACCAATGCGCAACGAGCGCACGACCGTTATTCGGTGCTCAATTACAAAATTTGTATATATAATTAAAAACAAAAAATTTAAAAAAAAATTTAAAATGGCAAAAGAATGAAATAAAAATGAAAATAAAAAAATGTACCTTAATTAAAAATAAATTGTTGCGGCCTTGCGCCTTTCCCCGATACCAAATATAACAAAACGAATAGCCGGTTGGCTACCCGTACGTTGTGGGACCTTTTCCCGTGATAATGAGAAGGCCGCGTTAGACCGCACTTTACCCGGATGTTGCGGTGTACCAATTACCACACCGATAACCACCCTCAAATAGCCGGTTGGCCACCCGTATGGTTGGGCGTGTACTCGCCAAAATCGTATAAAAATGAAGTGGCCTCAACTGACCACCCGCCAAAACTTAGCATACCGTTATAGTGTCTTGGTCGTTAAGTTACACCTCCACAAATTTGGTCAATTTCGTATAATGTATGGTGGCATAAACTAGTTTTGTTCCCCAAAAAAAAACCAACTAACTGCACTTTGTATGCACCGCCCTGCTATATTAATATTGTTTTTAATTTTTAAGTGACACTCGCTCCTCGTTGATTAATATATTTTTTTTTTAAAGGTAAACTTAGCGGGAAATATAAACTCCGTTAGCACTTTGACTTCATTTTGTCATGAAAACTAAACAGGTTTTGTACCACATCTTAATTTTCACTATGGCTGCTGTATTTTACAGTTGGACGTAATTTCATCAATCGCAAAAAAAACACGAAAATTAATACGAAACTACATGACTAATTTTCTTTTATTACTTTCCACCTTACAATGTTTTTGTGTATTTATAATTATTTATTATAATATTATTATTATATTTGAGCAACACAACAATTTATCACCTCACAATATAATTTTAGAAAAGAATTTTTCAAAAAAACTTCCAAAAAAAAAGCTATTTTGATCAAACTCAAAAACTTGACTTTTTAACATCAAAAGCTGAACTGTTTTTATGGAAATACAACACTCGACTGTCCTTTAACAAAAAAATTCTCACACCGAATACCGACGCGCAAAACATTCCAGAAGAATTGTCTTTCTTCTCTGTTTTTCATTTACATCAATTCGCATTGATGTAAACGAGAGGCATATAAGAAAAACATTCTTATTGAATGTTTTGCTTTGCACACACTCGATGCGAATTGGTCCCGCTCTCTCGTCATTCTTCTTACCCTCGCGCCATCACACGATGAGGTACAAAACAAAACGTCGCGAGTGCGTTCAGCGCACAATAAACAAACATCTCCGAAAGCGAAGACACAAACCGCGGGAATATAAAATACAAAAGTAAAGACACCAACCGAAGGGAAATATAAAAAATACAAAAATTGTGGTTGCGACCGCACAGTCGTAACAGCAGCTATCCCCACAATTAGGCTTTGATCGTTTACCCGGCATAAATTTATCATCTATGCAATAAGCCTCGCCTTTGTTTCGCTTCGCTTTCAAAATATTTTTTCTCCAGTTTTGTGGGTTTCGTTTGCGTTTTCTGGAGCGCTTTGCACGCTTTCGTTTGCGTTTGTGGTGTTATTGGGCTATGAATTATCATAGATGATTTGTGAGATGAGCTATCCTACGAATCTAATAAATTTAGGAAAATTCGAATATCGGCACATGGTAAATTTAACATATAAATTCTAATTACCTTCATAACAGGATGGGAAATATTCTCGATCCTTATCACTATCATAGACAGCTTCCTCCTCTAAATCGCTATTATTAGGCAGTTCATCTTATACGTTTTTAGGTTCTTCTCGACTACTTCTACACCTTGGTTGCCAACATTTGCCCATTTGCCATTATTAGTAATTAATTAATTTTATTCGATTTGATTTCTACCGTTATGCTCTTGGTTTACAGGACAGTTATGTCGGATTGTATCTTCATTATTATCTATGGATTATTATTTTGCGTTAATACAATAACACAATAATATCTTCACCAATACACGTAAAAATCAAATGAAGCTGTTTTATCGTAGCAAAAGTGTTGCCAGAGGTACTCTCAAATATACGATAACATAGAACAAACACCTTGGTAGTCAGTGGTAAAAATTTGAGCAGGCTATATTTTTAACCTTCAGATAAGTGCCAATTACAATTATTGTATGTTGATATAACCTTATATAATTTTAAAAATTTTCATTCTGAATTATACTAAACGCAATTTAAGATTAAAAATGTCTACTATATATTAAATATTTACTAGACAAAGTATACTAACACCACTTAGTATAGTAAGCATAGAGAAACTTCCGTTCAAAATCAAGTTAAGTTCAAAATGGCGAGAACAAAATCAAATTGATATAATGGCGACCTCAAAGCACTATTTCTCACAGGGCGAGAACAAAAAAAAATATTCCGGACCTAATTCGATCCAGCTCGCACGATTTTTTTTTATTTCAATTTGGAAACAAGATGGCGAAGAAGCAAATTGTACATCGACATTGTGATTACAAAATTTATTTTATAAATAAAATAAGCCTTTGTTTTTGGATGCTGATTTAATATTATGTGATGCAAAAGTGGTCATTAAATGCAATAATAAAGATGCTGGCTGTTTTTATAACAAATTAGTGCTAAGTGATAATAATCTCAAAGTCGCAATAAACATTAGTGTTGAATCATCATGTGGTACACATTAAATGTCATTCGAACCAATAATTACAAGAAATACGGCCAAAAAAATGATGAGTCTTCGGAGCTGGCGGACAGCGTAACCCAATTCTCCATTGGAAAGCTTCAAAAAAATGAAAAGTCTTTTTTGAAAAGATGTGATGGGAGCTAAACTTAAAACTGGATCAATCTTTATCACATTTTTTAAATATAACCAATGAGCATTCCGTTGATAAAGGGTTTTCCAATAGGAATGATATGATTTTTAAGTGACGTTTCGGCCATTTGTAATATGTCATGATTTGTCAATTTTTGTTTCATTGTATTCAGTAATGTTTACAATTTCATCATGGTGAGATATACGCAAGAACAACGTTTACAAATTATTCAGTTTTATTATCAAAATAATCGTTCTCCAATTGCAACTTTTCGTGTGCCTTTGCCATTTTATAGCCGAAATAATGGTCCAAGTGTGCTCGTTATTTGTGGAATTGTTGAAAAGACAAAGAAACACTCAAAGTAATGCAAATATTGCTGTCGAGTCCAAGACGTTCTCAAGAATTGGGACTGTCTCAAACCACAACCTGGCAAATTTTGAGAAAGGATTTGGGTTTGCTTCCGTATAAAATTGTTCTCTGAGAACAACTTGAAAACGATAACGATTTTTTTAGGAAAATCATCTTCTCCGATGAGGCTCACTTTCATCTGAGTGGTGCGGTAAATAAACAAAACTGTCGATTCCGGTGCGAACTTGCGAAGAAAACCCACAAATTATTCATGAAAAATCATTATATTTACCTAAATTGATAGTTTGGTGTGGTTTTTGTTCTGGTGGAGTAATCGGTCCGTATTTTTTTCGAAATGAAGCTGGTAACACCGTTACTGTCAATGGAGATCGGTATAAATCGATGATAACCAAATTTTTATGGCCGAAATTGGAAGAAATTGTTCTGGGCAACATTTGGTTCCAACAAGAACGGGCTACGTGCCACACAGCAAGTGCAACAATTGAATTATTGCGATTATTTCAAGAAATTGTGATATTGAACGGCCTCCGGAAGTTGTGATTTAACACCATTAGACTATTTCTTGTAAGGTTATTTGAAGTCATTGGCCTTTAGCAATAAACCAAACTCTCTTCAAGCCTTATAAGTCAATATTGAACGTGCTATTCATGACATACGGTTAGATTTAGTGGAAAAAGTTCTCGAAAATTGGGTTCATCGAATTCGTTCCTGCAGAAGAAGTCGTGGAGGCCATTTGAATGACGTTTTATTCAGAACTTAATTGTATCGATTGTACTTCACGTTAAATAAAAAACATTTCAATTTCCTTAACAATTAGTGTGTGTGTGGTTTTTTTTAAGAAATCATATTACTCTTATTGGAAACCCCTATATTAACGCATTGAAATCATCTCAGAGTGAATTAAATAGCCGGCTTACAGTTATTGAGAACGAAAATGGACATTTAAAGCAATCACAGCTGTCTATACAAATCTTAGTTACAGATTTTCTGGTAAACAATGATATAATCAATGATAACAGTGTTTTATGTGCGGGTTTAGCTTGGACCATATCGAAAACTCGTATATAATGAGCATAACAACTAAAAGAAATCAAAAATATTTGCAGATCATCGTAAAATTCATTAACATTCAACACAAAAACATCTTAATGGATTTTCTTAAAAATAATGGCCCAGTCCTCTTGCAACAGGTAAAAACATCAAGGGGGGGGAAGGCCGTAAAAATTTAATGCCTACGTAAACTGCATCTGGTAGCAAATGGCGATCATCCAGTATCCAATCACAACGTTGCAAGTAAAAATGGAAGTTAAGGAGTATACAAATATCTAAGTTGCTTTCTTAATTGTAATTTTTGCATAATTTTCTCTTACTTTTTTAATTTTTTTTTTTGTTTTTAAATTCTAGATGAATACAATTGTTTCAGGTAACAACAACAACGCACAACAACAACATACACATATGGGGATAAGTGAATTATATTTTAATATCAATCGACTACTTAACAAAGTCATTTATTTGGAATAATTTCTGTCAAATCTAAACATAGATATAGTAGGTGTGATCGTCTTAGTCGAAACGTTCTTGTCGAATGGTGATCAATCATTTGTGAATTTAAGCAATTACACATCTTTTAGGGGTATAGATTGCAGTTTAAATTAGTGAGTAATGATTCAGTTAATGAAATAGATACCCTCATAATTAACTCTAGTTTATTAAACCTTAATAACATGGGCATTTATCGTTCACCAACGAATATTAATGTAACATCGTTTTTCGATATACTTAATTCTAAAATGGAGTCTCTTAAAGACTTGGCGATATGAATCTCAACATGTATGATAGCTCGGACCAGTATACCGGGTGTTTTTTTTAAACTGAGACGATCAAATATATCGAAAAATAGCCACTCTACGGAAAAAATGTCCATACTCAAAATTTAATCATACCGCAGGGGAAATACATTAGTGCAAAAAAATAGTTCCCCACCCCCCGCTTTGTTGGTGGGGCGGGGGTAACTTTTAAACTAAGATAGGAAGCCATATTTTTTATTGCAGATACGGATTCTACGACTAAAAGTACGTATGATTTGAATGAAATATTTTGTTCGATTCATGATAGATGGCGTTGTAATCGACGAAATTCAATTTTTTCAATTTCTTCTTCTTAGAACACACGCATTCGACTCTGCAATACGTTTGAAATAAAAAACATCACGTTTTCATTGGAAATACTCGAAATTCGTCATCAAAACAATTTATTAATGTAAATGGCATGTGAATAAAATAATTTTAGTTTAAAATAAGTGTTCAAAATGATGGCCTGCGACTTCAATGCACTTATTAATACGCATTTCCAATGAGTACATAACTGAGAAGTGAGTTTGGTTGAATTTCAGCATGCGCATTTCTGATTCGCTCAATCATGTTCACACGTGTTGTTGGTTCTTGTTTGTAAACTTTGTCTTTGAGATAGCCCCACAAAAAGAAATCTGGCGAAGTAAGATCTGGTGATCTGGCGGGCCAGTTTATCGGACCAGCTCTACCGATCCAGCGAATCACGATCAAGTATTTCACGTGTCACCACCAAATAGTGTGCAGGACAACCATCATGTTGAAACCACATGTTCCGTCTCACTTCTAAGTTCAAATTTTCAAGTAATATTGGCAGTTCATTTTCCAAAAAATTTCGGTACCATTCAAGTTGCCTTCAATAATGTGGGGGCCTATGAGTTTGTTGCCAATTATTCCACACCACACGTTGACAGTCCAAGGACGCTGATGTTCAACTTGACGAAGCCAGTGCGGATTTGTAACACTCCAATAATGCATGTTGTGTCGATTAACCGTTCCATGGTTTGTAAAAGACGATTCGTCAGAGAACATTACGCAACGAAAAAAATTGAGGGTTTGTTGTATTTGTTCACGTGCCCATTGACAAAAAGTTACCCGATTTTGGAAATCAGCGCCATGAAGATCTTTGTGTAAAGACACATGATAAGGATGATACTTGTGCCGTTTTAAATTTCTCCAAACACTGGTGAGGGACAATCCGGAATCGCGAACTATTTCTCGTGTACTAACATGAGGATTATGAGCCACTGCTGCCAATACAGCAATTTAATTATTTTCTCCAGTGACTGTTGCTCTACGGGTCCTCTTTTTCGGTTGAACATTTCCATCAGTAATAAATTGTTTGATAGTACGGCCAAATGAAGCACGTGAACGAATCCTATCCGGAAAATGTTGAGCGTAAATAGCAACAGCATTTTCAAGGTTTCTGCCAGCTTCTCCATAAACCAGAACCATTTCAATTTTCTCAGGCACATGAAGATAAGAAATAACACAAACGTTAAATGTGATTTACAAAACTGAATAAATTGTTTTGATGGCGAATTTCGAGTATTTCCAATGAAAACGTGATGTTTTTTAATTCAAACGTATTGCAGAATCGAATGCGTGTGTTCTAAGAAGAAGAAAATGAAAAAATTGAATTTCGTCGATTACAACGCCATCTATCATGAACCGAACAAAATATTTCATTCAAATCATACGTACTTTTAGTCGTAGAATCCGTATCTGCAATAAAAAATATGGCTTCCTATCTTAGTTTAAAAGTTACCCCCGCCCTACCTACAAAGCGGAATGTATAGCATGTATAAGTATAACATGTTGCTTGGAAATGTCTCATTTAGCGACCATAGATTTATCTTGGTAAATTTTTCAACTAAACTGCCAACACTACCATTATCCAAGATGTTAATTACGAATTATAAGAATAGTCACATCCAGATATCTAAATTAGACAAAGCAAATATTGGCCTCAGTGACCTATATCGCTCTATTTGTCAGTGCATTGAAAAAAATACATCGGAAATTAGTATTAATTCCAACCTAGTTCGGTCACTCAATAAACCGCATGCTTCAATCAAATGGTCAACCATTCGTATGATTAAAAAAATTATTTTTATAAACTCCATAAAAAAATTTCCAAACGACAAATATTTTAAAGATAATTTCCAAAATTTATAAATCTCAATTCCGTAGGAAACTAAAGGAACAAAAAGTCTGTTTCTATATTCCAAAAAATTTAGTAATTATTGTGGAAAAACTAAACTAGTTTGGGCTACGATTAACGAAATTTTGTACAATAAATGTCCGCTCACTATTAACAAGCCCATACAACTGATTGAAAATAATGTTTATGTAAATAACAACATTGATGTAGCAAATATCTTTAACAATTACTATAACACTGTGGGTGTTAATTACAACCAATCTGTCACAGGGTTTTATAGCTCGTCAAATGATTCTTGCGCATTTAATGGTACTATACGCTGGACAAATTTACATCCATTGGTGACGAGGAAACTGCTCGACTGGTTAAAAACATGGACAAGAATTCTATGGTTATGATAACAACTCCGTGAAGCTTGTTAAGGATTTATCGCCTATGGCCATAGCATCACTTACAAAAAAAATTAACCAAAGCTTCAAGGAATGGGTGTTTCCTAACTATCTGAAGATTGCGAATGGGGATTGTTTAGGACAATTCTAATGAGTTAATAATGAAATCGGGTGTGTCCCAAGGCTCCATTTTGGGTCCTATGTTATTTTTAATTTATGTAAATGATATTTTTTCTTTAGAATTGCAGGGAACGGTTCAATTATTTGCTCATCACTGGTTCAGATACGTGATCATATGGAACATGACCTGACTTTAATTGATCACTGGTTGAATCAAAATAGTCTCAGCTTAAATGAAGAAAAATCCTCATTCCTTATATTCTACATTAAGACTCTCAGCCGATTGGATTGTTTCGATAGTGTTGAATTTTCAGGAAAAATTATATGTCGCAGTGATAGCACTATCTATTTAGGTTTGCATTTATCATCTAAGTTTGATTGGTCTTTTGCGGATATGGTGAAGAAGATAGTATCCCCGGTGATAGATGTGCTAAAGCAAATTTTTTACCTGCTCAACGTTAAAACTAAGATTAAAATTTATCATGCCCATGTGCTTTCTCATATGTTGTATTTATTACCAGTTTGGGGCTCATTATCGGATACCAAAATCAAGGAGATTCAGACTCTCCAAAACAAGGATTTAAAAGCAATTTTTAATTTACCAAGATAATTCCCACAAAATCGTTGTATAGTGCTGAGCTTCTCCCATTTACTAAGTTAATCGAATATGAATACATCTTAATATTCTAAATTGAAAACTTGTTCGTTATATCATTTCAAGTTTTCTCGTGACGAATATAACTAACCGTCCGAGTAGGTCATGTGATCTGTATCATCCACCAAGCTTCACTTTTGATGCTGCAATGAACAGAAAAAATCTGTAAAGGCCCTCTTATATGATGAATTTTGTAGAGAATTCGACCGTGATCACAATATTATATCATAAATTATTAAATTATATTGCTTCATGTCTTCAGGCTGTTGTGTGAGTGGCAGAATCTTGAATGAGTAATATATGTACCTAGTTTCTATTTGACTGGTTGGTGGTGTGTGGTTGTTCCCGGGATGTTAATGTTGTTATCTGTTTTATTCAATTATTTTATTGTTTTGAGTATTATGTTTATTTAATTTTTGAAAGAGAAAAAAAAAATCATTTCATTGCTATTTTTAAGTTTTTTTTGTATTTTAAAATTGTAATTTCCGTTTGACATACTCTGTTTTGAAAAAAAAAATAAAAAAATAAAAAAAAAATAAAAATTGGGCCAAATTCATTGCATTTGAAGCATTTTATTCCTATCCTACTTTATCGCCCACTATGATCCATTATACCACAATTGATTCGTTGGAAGCACTGCTTGTTTTCTGCTCTGATGTGATGTACTAACTTCGGAACTTTGTTTCGACTTAAATTTCTGGTAGATCTCCAGCTTATTTTTCAATTCTGTTACCGAAGTTGTACCATATAACACTGTTTTGTTGACTTCTTTATCAACAATCCCATCAATCGTGTAATGAATTATGTCGATATCAGCCATATTGGTTAATCTGCCCAGCTCTCGCATAGCGAGGAAATATTCTTGTAATGTTTCTTTGGGTTCTTTAGTTCGCGCTATCATCTTAGAATGGATTCCATCATTTGTATATTTTTTCTCGAGTTCTTCTTTCAAAAATTGTACTAAATTTGCATAGGAATCTATTTCTTTCGATGTGTGAATTGATAATTTTGCGAGGCCGACCATTAACTTTTTACAACATACGATTTTTTCCAAATCGTTTTCCATTTCATAATAATTGCCATATTATCAAATTCCTCAAGAAAATTTTCTACGAGATAGAAATCTGAACCACTGAACGCTTGCATTTGCATGCAAGCAAAATTTAATTTAAGTAATGCCAAAAAATAGACATAAAATTGGAGTTTTAGTTCAAAGTTCAGAGCAAGAAATTTATAAATTTTTCAGATCTCAATAAACGGTATGTAATTTATAATTTTAAGTGAATTTATTTATGACGTACAAACGAATTATTTTTATAGGAGAGCTCATTGTACAATTAACAATGTCCGCTAAAAAACAAACGAAAAGAAAAGCTATTTCTTTAGAAGTTAAATCAAAATTTTGGATAGACTAGCCAGCGGAGAAGTTACACCTGTACTTATACATTATTATACACAAGAGACATAGTAAAAGAGAAAATGGAGAAGGCTCTTGTAATATGGATGGAGGATTGCTCACAAAAACGAATACCAGTTAATGGAAATATCATCAAGCAGATGGGATTACGAATTTACAAAGTGATGAAAGAAATGGGACCAAAAACCTCAGGCCAGAAAGGTAATAAATTTGAATTTTCTGCGCTTCCTAATGTAAAAGTTAAGGGTGAAATCGCACAAATTGGCCAAAATAACTAAAGATGGTGGCTACACTTCGAATCAGAAAAATTGCAAGTGTATTTAAGGATCGTCTTTTTATTTTGCTCTAATGCTCCAGGGGATCGGATGCTGAAACTCTTACTTGTAAATAGAGCTCTAAAACCACGGTCAATGAAAGGCGTAGATTTTAGCACATTACCAGTCCACTAGACAGCTAATAGAAAAGCCTGGGTGACAACTCAAACTTTGGGTGGATGCTTCATTAAAAGTTTTGTCCCAGAAGTTCGGCGTTGTTTGAGCGAAGGTCTCATTTAAATTTTGTTCATTATAGATAACGCACCAGGTCATCCCCATATGGAGCATGTTCATACAACCATTGGATCCAGGGATTATTTCAACCTGTAGGACTTATTATGTAAAGCAAACATTCTGGTACATTAAAAATTAAAAGTCATCGACTCGTGGAATTTTTTTTCGATTAATGGCTCCATCAATCATGCTAAATTAGCTCTACCCGAACTCAGACCATAGACATTAAATGGATGTTGGAGACTCATTTGGCCGGAATGAGTCAAGAACGAAGATCCGATACCATCTAATACGCTTGAGTATTCTGATATAATAGTCTTAGCTCATGAAGTAGGCTTAGAAGGTTTTGACGATGTAGGAACTTGGTGGAAGGTTTTGACGATCTAGAACCCATACAGCAGAACATTAAAACAGACTTATCATTCATTCCTTCTAACTGAAATGATGGGTTCTGCTAGCTTTAGAAAAATTTAGCAGAACGGTTATTTATAGGCTAATCAAAAAGCATTAGGCTTTCTTATTTTCTAGCTGGCAAGACCTAAATCAAAATATCGGACCAAAACCAAAATTATAATGGAAAACAAGACCAATTGATATACAAATAATTGTGGGCTCATGATGGCCTAATCAAATGCCTCATTAAATAATTTTGGGCTCCACTCGTTCTTGCCCAAATTTCAGGGGCCTATTATGGTATTTTCGATAACGTTTATTTCCGAGAATATCAAACGCTTCGATAACATCTAAAATAGCTATTGTTCACATCGTTTATATTATTAGCAAATAAATTTGAATAAACTATTAACGAAATACAGTCCACAACTTAATTGATAATATATATTGCATTATTGTTGCAACAATAACTTAAGCACTTGTTTTTTGTTTGATAAAATTCCAGTTTTTGAATATTTTAATTAAAAAATTGTTTCCAAAAAGTTTAAAAAATCACCAGATCGATTTCGGGGCTGACACGCAGAATTATCTACTGATTTGTAATACCGACCGCTTCGTGACAATAACTCCTATCTGACAAAAATCATTCTATATGTTTTCTCGGTTTTTGATTTAATTTTTTTTCTTGTTTAACAAACTTATTTTAGTTATTCGTAAGCGTGCGTCTAATTTTTCGCCAGCCTTTCTTATCAAAATCTAATTATCACAAGATTGCCAGATAGGAAGTATTGTCACGAAGCGGGTGATAACCAAAAGCAGACGTTTAGATACCTTTAGAATCTTAAGAAATTCGAAAACCCATAACTATTAACCAAAATAATCTTAACGAACCGCCCTGTTCTATTATCACACTCATAATAATATGACTAAACCGTCGGGTAATTAAATGTACTTCAATGTACCTTGAATTTTGCTAATCAGCCGATGACTAATCAACCCAGTTTTCATTATTAATTTTTTCCGTATAAACAACAGAAGGTTGGGACGATCAATAGATTAATTTTTATTGCGTATTTTTTGTCTCCTTATTTTATTTGTTTTTCCTACTATATCCCTTTTCCGGCATGCGATCACAATTGTGTACGTAAGAAAATCACGTCAAAAATTAATTTTTGTATATATTTTGAACCAACGTACACATTTGTGCATACCAGTATAACTATAATAATAATAATAAAATAATTAATATGTTATATAATTTATTTGTTATCAAATTATAATGCTTTTCTCAAAGAGAATTCTCATTTATCTAAGATCCGTTAAAATCCGGAAGACATTACAACGTGTCATTTTTTATGAATTCCTTACGTACACATTTGTGTACGGTGGAATTAAATAAAAGAAAAAAAATTGTCTGGCCGGAAAAGGGATAGATATATAAAAAAAATAATTTTACAAATGAGTAAGCCGAAATTGATCGAGTGATTTTTTAAACTTTTTGAAAAAGTTTTTTGATTAAACCATTGAAAAATTTAAGTGCTTAAAATGTGTTTATTTATAACTTAATTATATGCATTTTCCAATCCGCATTCGATTCGTTCCCGCAGATTCTATAATCGACGTGGTTTGTCTTTGTTCGCCACATAAAGAACAGTCGTAAACTTTCGATATTATTGAAAATATAGGCGTTCAAAAATTTTCATAATAACTCATTTTCGATAATATCGAACAAAAAACGCTATCGAAAATACCATAATAGGCCCCAGGTCATTTATCATAATTTAGGGCTAGCAGAACCTAAATCGAGAATCGAACCAAAACCTAATTTCGGCTTTCGATTTGAGTTCGGCAAACTTTAAATTAAATGACCTGAAGTTTGGTCAAGAACGAGTGGAGCCCAAAATTATTTGTATGTCGATTAATCTTATTTTGCGAGGTATTATCCACCGTTCTAAGGGAAACAAATTTTTTCATCCAAGTATTAAGGAGGTTTGCCGTTTTCTCAATGCGATTATGTCCTGGATCTAATTGCGGCCGCCTCCATATAGTCAAGTGAAACATTATGATAATTGTGGGAATTCCCACTAGGTACTTTTATTAAAAAATTATGCCAATTTATCATTATCAACGACTTTTGTTTCCTCTTGACCAATTTTGACGAAATGTGTTTTTTTTTTTAAAAACAAGGAAGTTTCTGCAATTCGAATCTAAATAACACGGGAAGTATATTGCCTCCCAAACGGCATAAATAATAATACGAGTTGGAAAATTTTTATTTTTTAAAGATTGAACATTAGATTGCCTTCGATTTTCCAACTCGATAAAGCAATGAATTTTGTTGGTGCGTTTTTCCTACTCGAGAATGCTTAGAATTTTTATCTCGAGAACAGAACGTAACGTTTTGGAATCCTCGTTATCATTTTTTCGTTCTAACGCTTCATCAGGACGTGGGATTTTTGTTAGGCCTCACAATTATTTTCTATCACTGAGGAAGCTTAAACCAAGAAGAAAATTCTACCTTTCTAAGTTCGTTTGATTCTTCGTTATCTCGAAATAGATGGAAAAATTTCAAGCGAAAGTGACTTTTGGATGGCGATGGATGGTCGACCGTCAGAACCGGATGATTCTGGTCGAGATACAAAATTGTACAGCGGAAATGCTATACAATCCCTCCCAAATCAGATTAGTTTTCATCAGGTGGTAAATTAAAATGTTGAATTCAACATGCAGGCTCCATCGTGATATATCATCCGAGCGCGATCAGCTTAAATAAAGACCCGGCAAAATTTTGGTCCAGTGTTTTTGTTCCTTGTATCGTCACTGCAGTTATTAACTCTTGATTGTGTGCCGTTCTTTTTTCTGAACCTTCTCAAAAGATATTTATCTTATAAATTTGGAAAATTCGCAAACGATAAATTTTATATTAAATCTTAGGTTTAGTATAAGATGCATTGCGGCCTCATTATGCATGCCAAATAATAAGCACACATTCAATTCATCTCGCCAGCTTTCTTGTTATATAATAAACAGAAGTAGTCGATTACTATACAGTCATCCACCGTTTCGCGAGCGCGAATCACTCGCTTAATTAATGGATATGACGTCAACCACGTATTTAAGTAAATTTTCTCATATTTTCTTTCGAAATTTATTTTATTGTTGTAATTTGTTTTTTTTTTTTTGTTTTCCTTATTTTATTGTTTTTAATATTTTCTGTTAGAAATAAGATGAAGATGGTATGCTTATTAAATTTTTTCTTTATATTTCAAACCATATTTTTTTCTTTAAGATATATAAACAACAGTTTTTTTTCGAAAATAAAAATTATATGTATTTACATATAAATAAAATAGCACGATAAAAAAATAAATATTTATCCAAAAAAATAAATAAATAAATAAGAAAAAAATGTAAAAATAAACATTGAACAACAAGAAAGTATCACAAACTAATTTTTTGGGGTTTCGAAAAGATCGGTTCGTATATCTACATTTTTTCTAACGCAGAGTTCTCTAACCATTTTGTAAACTACGGAAATTAAAATCTTTCGAGAGACCTCTCTCTCAGAAAGACCTCGACCTATCCTCTCATCTTCAAATAATTTTAGAAACTATGAGGAACATATTTGTTACTCGTACGTAGTTAAAACCAGGAAACGCTAAAAATTGCAGAACCGGTGATAAATTCTCGCTACCCTTTTCTAATTCGATGGACTCGTAATTTTATTGTTCCGCGGCCGAATTGTTAATACCACTGCATTCTAAAAAATTTACATATTTTCATTCGGTTTGGTGTACATTTAGATAGTGCGATAGAGTGTGCGATTTGTGAGTAAGACATTGGGGCGGGTGTATATCAGCGGTGTTCGCGCAAAATTCATCTGCATACATATTTTTTTTTTATATATAACTTATGAACTAATTTAGATATCTTTAAGACAATCTAATGGTGTTCTATTGAGTTTCTAATATACAAATATAATTAAAAATAAACAATTTTTTTTTTATTTAGAATGAGAAGAATAGAATTTAAAAAAACAAGAAGAAAAAAATAATAATAATAAAACAAATATAAACAAATCGCGTATGTTTTATGTTAACATCTTATAGATGAATAAGTCAAGTGTGTTGTGTGCTGGATATCGTGCGTTGAATAAGCGCGCGAAAAATGATTATTTGTGGTTGTGGCAAAGGGCTTAGAAATAATATATCTCACCTAGTATTTATTAGACATTCAATAAATATACAGCTATAGTGCGAGTGAGTTATTAGGTCTTTAGCGGGAAGCATCGCCTTATGCCTTGTTCCCTACTTCACTGTAAATAGTCTCTCTATATACATATATAAAAAATTTCGATTTGAATATTTTTTTTTTTTTTACATTCAGTTAAAACTTATTAGTCTAAGATTAAACATCAAACTCGTAAGATTCAGATTTTCAACGATAATCGTAAGCGCTAAATGCAAAGTGATTTTTTCTGTATTTAGAATTGTGTGATATACGTATGACAATTTTTTTAAGTTTTATCAAATACATATATGTATATATAGTTTTCTGTTTACTTTCTTATAAACAGAGAAAACAAAAAATTGTTTTAAGAAAACAAATAAGTTACTTGTGGAGTGATTCTATATAAGAGGATACAGTATGAAAATAATAAATAATAAGATTTTTGTCTGTGGTTTTTTAATATAATATTTTTGTGTGTTGTGTGAGTTGGAGAAAGGGAATAAGGGTGGAATATGCTTAAAATAAGGGTAAGTTAACCTTTTAGTTGTTATGTGTATACATTGCGGGAAAATAAAATGTTTATTGATAAGATAAGAGCCGTTAACCATGTATATATATACTCCACATAATCTTGGTATGTTTTTATAAAAATTAAAATATAGGGAAATGGAAAAATTGTCACAGCCCTTAGTCCACGTCGACAATTTACTTCCTTGCCCATTTACAATATTTATTCTAGAGAAAATTCAAATTATTATACAGAATGATTTTTTCGGGAAGTTCAAGAGAAAGTATTATAATGGGGATTTTGTTATTTTAATATATATTTGAAGTTATTATCCAGCCTAGTTGAATTATTAATGCTCACTTCAGGGTTGTAATGGGGAACAAATTTAAATTTTGGTGTGATTGCTAATAACAAGCATTTTGATAACTCAAAAAGATGTGAATATTTTACACACATACTCACTTTCTTAGGAACTCGTAAAATTGAGGAGGGATAAAAGAGGTTTTATGACCACAGTTAGAAATGGACCACAGTTAGTTGTCGAAAAATTTTTCAAACCTTAACTTTTCAATAAAATAAAATCAATAAAATTTTTAAATTCAATGATAATTTTGATTTCGATATATGTATCATGATTAGAATGGTTTGGTCAGAATTGGTCATTATTTTTTATCGTATTTTCATTTTCCATTAAACAGTAAATAAATTATGAAAATCTGAAGAAAACAAATTTTCCGGGTAGCAAGAAAAACACATCTTTTTCATTAAATTTCGCTAGGTAATCGTTAGATCAGAATTGGTCAACACCTTTCTGCATTTGGTCACAAATGGGTCATTTTTTATTGCGAAAAAACGAAATCATATTTTTATTATTTCAATAAAATAAGGTTCGTAGCTTATTTGGGAATTTCAATTTACAAAATTAACAACAAATCCAATTGTAATATAAAATTTGGATAAAAATTCCTATCTTTGGTTGTTCGAAATAATTGGCAACAACTAAATGCGAAACGTTGTTTAGAATGTTATGCGGGATTGGTTACTAATTATTTTCGTTTGATCAACCCTTCGTAACGATTTATTGTGAATACTCCTATAACTCCATCAGATTCGGACGGTGCAACAAAATATGTTTTAAACATAAAATTTTATTACATACCGAGAAAATAATATTTTTTTAAAATAATTTGCCAGCTCCGACCTCAGAATTGTTTGGACCAAATAGATAGTGGTTTCAGGCTTCTCAATCATTAGAAAATACGAAAACAAAATCTTATTACGATATCACGGGGAATTCAGGTAGAAATAATTTATTGAATCATTCTACTACCCGAGGATTATAAATTAATCTGAATTTCTGTAAATTTGAAATTTTCCAGCTCCGATTTCAGAATTGTCTGGACCAAATGGGTAGTGGTTTCAGGCTTCTCAATCATTAGAAAATACGAAAGCAAAATCTTATTACGATATCATGGCGTCAACCATGATGGCCAGAGGTGCTGATGATGATGGATGAATAAGTAAAGTAGCGTTCGTAAGTTTAATTTTACAGTTATCAAACGCTTTGATAGCCTCTGCTGACCATTGAATTAGTACTCGACTGTTCTTAGTGTAACCTCTTAGGTAATCATTGAACAATTCCTGGCCAGCAGCAGCACCCGGAATTAAGCGTCGATAAAAATTAATCATACCTAAAAAGCGTTTCAGATGTTTTACAGTCTGTGGTCGTTCGAAATTTTTGATGACTTGAACCGTTCGATGCGGTGGTAATATACCTTGTTCACTTACCAAATGGCTGAAAATATAATTTCATTTTTTGCGAAAACGCATTTGTCCACATTAACCACAAGTCCATGTTCTACTAATTTAGAAAAAATGATTTTAATATGTCCGAGATGTTCGTCATAATTTCGAGAGGCAACGAGCACATCGTCCAAATATACAAAGCAGAAGTCAAGTCCGCGTAGTACTGAATGCATAATACGTTGGAACGACTGTGCTGCATTCCTAAGGCCGAAAGTCATTCTACAAAATTCAAAGAGACCGAAAGGTGTCGAAATTGCTGTATTTGCAATGTCCGTCGGTTCAATAGGAATTTGGTGGTAAGCCTAGATAAGGTCTATCGTTGTGTAAAATTTTGGATGTGTGGAATCGGATACCTGTCAGGGGAATCGTGACTTTATTCAGTGCCCGAGAGTCTTCACAAGGTCTCCAAGAACCATCCTTTTTGGGTACTAAATGTAACGGACTGGACCAAGGACTGGTACTAGGTCGGCAAATCCCGAGTTTCATCATATTTTCGAATTCTGTCTTCGCGATGATGAATTTGTCCAGTGCTAGTCGTCTTGGTTTGCATGCAACCGACAGTCCGTTCGTCTCAATTTTGCAGCAGACCAATTTTCCTCAAAAAATCCGCACCGATGATATGCATCGACACGTCAGCAACTAAAAATTCCCAGGAGAATTCGCAGCGCAGTCCGATGTCAAGTTTTAAGAATTTAGTCCCGTAAGCATTTACTGAAGAACCATTTGCTGCAAACAATCTGGATGATGGGTCGACCCTTGGATTCCGAACAAAACGGGCTGGCAAAACAAAGACATCTGCACCTGTATCTGATAAAAAATGGGTTTGAAGAAAAATTTCGTAAATTAAAAGGCGGCTAGTTTTAGAATCGTGAATGACTATTAATTTTTTTGGAACATTATTATCGGAGTTGTTTAATTCGAACCTACAATTTGGCTTACATTTTAAAGCCTTTGTGCCGAAATGATGATGATAAAAACACGTAAAATTATTTTAAGCCGAAGGATCACCATAAAAAGGATTGAATGATTTTCGAAAATTTGGTGAGATATTACGAGAATAATTATTTCCTGAATTTGGCCGCGAAAAATTACGACCGTGTGAATTGGATTTAGATCGTGATCTAGAATTTCGACTAAAAATTTCTGAAATCTCGGATAATAATGTGTTCTTAAATTCCGAAACTTTATTATCAATAGAAAAGGCTAAATTTGGACCGGAAGAACCAGATGCAGATGCCTCAATGGAATTTATTTGGGCCTGAGTCATCGTCTCATGCACGTTTTCAGCTTGCTCCGCAAATACTGACAGGGAGACGTCATTTTCGAATGGTGTAAGCACCATTTGCACTGTCTGATGCAACCTCTTCATCAAAAATTGACAAAGTGTTGCTTGATTAAAATTATCACCAGCATTTAATTTCATAAGACTCAATAATTGTGACGGCTTCCTTTCACCAAGAGTCAAGCCACGCATCAGATTATTGAGCTTCGTCTTTTCTGGTTCGCCAAGTACTCGAATCACTTCTGCCTTAAACGTAGAATAAGGAGTGTTACCCTTCGGGTTTGTTATAATAAAAGACAACCGTGTCGTATAGTCGTGCATCCAGAGCTCCTACCGCATGAGCATATTTCGTGGACTCGACCGTAATCTCTGCCAATGCGAACTGCTGCTCAATAATCTCAAACCACACTATTGGATTTTGCGAGTGCAATGGCTGTGGAGGTTTGAAAGCCACTCGAAGTCCAGCACCGACATTAATAAGACTAGCCAGCTCAGTGGGAGTCAACGTGATACAAGACTCCCTTGTTGAACCGCTGCTTGATGCCGCTGCCGAGTCGGGCAGGGAATAAGATGGATCATTCACACCTTGAACAATACGCCGAAACAAAAAAGAAAAAATCAGAAAAAATACTGAAAATGCGAAAACAAACAACGAAAAAGCAAAAGCGAACCACATTTTAATAAACAAAAATAATTGAAAATGAATCCGAATTTGGAAGTATCCGTAATTGAAAGCGGCCGTAACTTTAATTATTTCTGCTTGACCAAAGGTTGACGAAATGAGCGGCTATTGTTATTTTAACTAAAAGCGGCTATAATTTTCGTTGTAATTTTGTTGTCCGCTAATTACGTCGGGGTCACCAGCTTTAGTGGTTATAGCTCCACCAAGCTTTTATAAGTATCAATCAGATACACAAACGACAATACACTTCTTTTATATAAGAAAAATTGCACAAATATGTGTTACAACAAAACTTATTTTTATTTTAAAAATATATATAACAATTAGTAATTATCACTCATCCAAACATTATTTTGGCTTTTATAATTTCTTTGAATATAGTTTTGACAATTATTTATTAGTATCTATTTAAAAAAAAACATAAAACTCAACTAACTTTTATTTTTTCAAAGCTAACTAAAAAAACAATAAACCACAATATTTTTGTTGGATACCTCAACTAACCATTTCAGTGCCAATTCAATTTAAAATAATTTTATATTATAGATTTAGAAACAAGGTGTGAAAACGCCACAATATTTCCCCCCAGAGAGATCGAAGATCTATCGAAAATCTAAGAATCTGATAGGAGTCTTGGTAACACGATGCGATCTTGTAGTGGATTTAGTACTTGACGAAAAATCAAAACGAACATTTTTGCAAATTTTTGGTTCCCCAGTAAGTAATTTAGATCCGTCAGCCGAAATACTGAGATCTGGTTCGTGAGTCGCAAAAAGTAATCCAGTTTGTATAATTGGTGCGTCCGTAACTTCTGATTGGTTGTCGGAGTAACATGGTTTAAGTCGGTCGATGGAATTTTTGACGTGTCGCCCGTTCAGATCCAAAGTATAAAATTTGTATGTACGGTCGGTTACCAAATACGGTCCAGCATATGGTGGTTGCAGTGATCTGCGTACAGGTCGAATTTGATCAAAATGTCGTCTTAAAAAGTATCTAAAAATTTTCGAGTAACTCGAGTTGTACATCCGTAAACCAGTTCAGCTGGAGTAGCTTTTAGTTCACCACTGAGAATTGCAGGAAGAACACTAGTCCAATCAGATCGATCATAGCACATAATGGCAGGTTTGATGATCCGTTTGATGACGTTTTGGATTGTAACTAGTTGTTCTCCTACGTTCAAAACAAAGTAAGTTAGCCAGTTCAAGAAATAGTTGTGATTCCAGGTATAAATAATTCAGGTTTTTCCTCAGGTAGAAATAATTTATTGAATCATTCTACAACCCGAGTATTATGAATTATGGGATAATCCTAAAAACTCGCCAAACGAAATATCGAATGAACAAGATACCGAAAGAAAAAATTTACTCGAATTTAAGAATATCGAATTTCAAAATAATTTATTTGGAAAATCTCGCATGCGAAAATCTCGAAAATTAAAAAGATGTTCTAAATAAGAGAATGGTAAAAATGCACTTAACATTTTTTATGCTATTTAATAGTGTTCAATTAAAACAAAAAAATAAAAACAAAATAAAACATAATAAAACAAATAAAAAATTTATATACATATGTTGTGAACCTTTTTAAAAAATCTAACTTATCAATTTTTTGCTTTTTTTTCAAAATTGTTTTAATTTTTGATATCTCAACAAATTTTTTCTATTTAATGGCTTCATTTCATCTATTTTCATTCGTTCTATATTATTTTTAAATATTATTAATTCTTTTGAAAGATCGGTTATTATTTTGTAAACACCAGCATTTTTCGTTCGTACTACTGTTTTAAGCGCCGATGCAATGCTCCAATTGAATTTTGAGTACTCAGGAAATTGTTAGCAACAGCATCGGCAGCGGATCAGAATTAAGGCTCATAGTGTGGTTTTGCGGCGCCGCAAATAATATTTACAAAATTATTTTTATTATTCGAGATTCGAGATATATTTTCTATATTTTGAAATTTCGATATTTTGAAATTCGCATTTTTATTAATTCGAGATTTCGATTTCGAGATTTTGATTTCGAGACAACGATCGTCGAGGTTTCATGGCCAACCCATGAATTATTATGAATTTCTGTATATTTGAAATATTCCAGCTCCGATCTCAGAATTTTTTGGGCCAAATGGGTAGTGGTTTCAGGCTTCTCAATCATTGGATAATACGAGAACAAAATCACATTACGATATCATGGGGAATACAGGTAGAAATAATTTATTGGATCATTGTACCACCCGAGTATTATGAATTATTATGAATTCTTGTATTAATTTTGGTCATTTAAATGTTCGTAGCTTAGTAAGGCATTTTGATGAAGCTTGTATTATGTTAGACGTAGACAAATTTGACTTTCTTGCTTTAACTGAAAGTTTCTTAACAATAAGATTACAAACTGGTCACTTCACATTCATAACTACAAAATAATACGTTCTGATTGAGTGAATAATACATGTTGGAGTAGGGTTTGCCTTTATTTCCGTGAGTCCTTAAAAATCAAAAAATTATTTTCAGGTGGATTTGGTAAAGTGGAAGTTTTAGCGTCAGTACTTGAAGAATGCGGTGGTCAAATTCTTATTTTGATTATTTATAATCCTTCACCAACTCATTCTGAAGATATTGATAATTTACAAATGATTTTTTCTCAATATTTATCTCAGTATGTAAAACTTATTTGCTGTGGTGACTTTAACTATAATATTTAACTATAATAAATTTATACAACTTGTATTATTTACCGTTTGGATCAACTAGATTAGAAAATACCTTATTGGATTTAATTATATTATATAAATTTGACAAAGGAAATATTATATCTTTTGGACAGCTTGCAGTTCCGGCCATATCTGATCATGATTTAATTTTTACCAGTTATAAATTTAGTCGAGTCAGAGATAAGCTTGTATATACCTATGTTCCTCATTATAAAGCTATTAATTATGAAAATTTTATAAATCCTTTCTGTTCATTAGACTGGTCAAATCTTTACTCGTTTTCTGATGTAAATAATTTTCTCGATGAATTGAATTCAAATTTTGTATATTTGGATTCCATTTGTGTTCTTCGCAAAAGAATTATTAACAAATGCCTTTCTGCTCCTTGGTTAAATGCTAATATTTTGAATTTAATTAAATGTAGACAGCGTTCTTACAAATCCTTCAAGAGATCTGGTTTACAGAATGACCATGTATCATTTAAATATTTTAGAAATAAAACAACCAAAGCTATTAGGAAAGCTTAACAATTACTATTTTATTTTGGTAATGTTAACAACTCTAAAGTATTATGGAATAAATTAAAATCACTGGGTGTTTCATTTAAATCAAGTGTTAAATCAACACAACCCATTGTGTTTTCTGCTGAAGAGATTTTGAATGGGGTCCGTAAATTAACTGACTGTAAAGGTGTTCTGCCTTTACCTCATTCAGAATTTTCTTGTACCGGTAACGATACTTTAGTATTTGATTGTGTAGATGAACCTATGGTGCTGAATGCGGTCCAAACTGTCAAATCGGATCTGATAGCATTTGATAAGGTAAATTTCAAATTAATAAAATTATTTATTGATTTGTTCTTACCTCAAATCACGTTCATTATGAACCAGTGTTTGACGAAATCTGTTTTCCTAATCTTTGGAAGGTAGCTTCTATCATTCCTCTTCCTAAGAAGTATGGAATTGGCGGCCGATAAGTATATTACCTGCTTTATCGAAAATACTTGAGAAGATTACGAAAATTCAAATTAATGAGCACCTGCACAGGTTTAATTTTTTAAGCAAATTCCAATCGGGTTACAAATCTAATCATAGCACTACTGCCGCTCTTGTGCATATTGTTGATGATTTATCAACAATTTTTGATAAGGGAAATTCATTTGGTATTTTAGTCCTTTTAGATTTTTCAAAGGCATTTGATTGTGTTAATCACATACTCTTGCTGCAAAAATTACATTTATATTATAAATTTTCGGGTTCTGCCATTAGTTTACTTCATTCTTATTTGAGCAATCGTAAACAATTTGTTAAGCATGGTTATGATCTTTCTGATCTGTGTGAGGTAATCACTGGTGCATCTCAGGGTTCTACATTGGGACTGATGGATTTTAGTAGGAAGGATTACAATTTGTGTTGGGGTTTGGTTAGGCTTAAACTGGGAAAAACAAAAAACTCGATTCACAATTTGTTTTATTTTATTGACAATTTTACTTGGTTGTAAAGTGTACCGAATCTTTTATTGGACTGACTTGCAAAAAAAAAATGCACGGAAAATTTTAACACACCAACAAAATGTAAAATGAATGACACATCAAAAAAGAAACGAATAACGAAAACTAGTACAGCGTTTAGTACTATTACCAAAAGATAGATAGCGCGCCGATGAGTTTTCGTTATTCGCTGTATTTAGATAATACATTACTAATTAATTATTACATTGAGTAAATTGAATATTCCGCCGCCGTTAACTCGACAGGGTCAAACTTTGGAATAAGGTACAACCTGTAAATCGGTCGCTTCAATGTGTTGCCATTTGCCAGCTTAAGGGAAACTATTCTCACTAGATTGTCCTCACCGGGATGTAAATCACTGATTCTCGCCAAATTCCATTTAGCAGGTGGTATGTTTTGATCTCGAAGCAGGACTAGATCACCAATTTTGAGATTATCTTTTTCTCGATGACATTTGTAACTCTTGTTAAGAGATGTTACATACTCCTGTGACCAATGTTTCCAAAATCCTTGCAGAAGCTGTTGGATTAACTGCCATCTACTTAGGTGTGATATCTTTACTGGTTGTAGATCCGGTTCAGGTAATACGTTGAGTGGTTGAAAAATCAAAAAATGCGATGGTGTTAACGGGTTCCATTCATCGTTTTGGTCATCTACCAGTGGCCTTGAATTTAATAAGGCTTCGATTTGTTTAATCATGGTTAGGAATTCTTCATAGGTCAAATGAGCTTCGCCAAGGACCCGTCGTAGATGATATTTGCAGGACTTAACGGTGGCCTCCCATAAACCTCCAAATGTAGGAGTAGCTGGTGGTATAAAATGCCAAACAATATGGTGATCTGAACACCAAGCCTGGATCTTGTTTAATTCGAAATCGTTGAGGTATTGCTCCCACAAAGTTAGTACCATTATCGCAATGTATGTGGTTTGGTAGTCCCCATACTGCACAAAATCTTTTCAGTGCTGCAATAAAGGTATCCGTACTCATGTCGGTGGCTATCTCGATAGAAGTGGCCTTTGTAGCCATGCAGACGAAGATTACTATATAGGCTTTGAATAGCTTCGCTCCACGGGTTCGGCTTGTCCTTAAACTGAATGGTCCTGCCAAATCAATACCGACTTGGGTAAATGGTCGCACTGGAGGATTAACTCGACAGGAAGGCAGTTGACCCACTAGTTGCTGTTGATGTTGTGCCTTGTAACGTCGATACACGAAGCACATGTGGATTATACGCCGGACCAGGTTCTTACTTCGGGGAATCGCGAATCTTTGTTTCAGTATTGTGTTGGTCATCCTTGTTCCGGCGTGCAAATTTTTGTAGTGCGCTTCTCGTGCTATCATTTCGGTTATTAAATGGTTGCTCGGCAATATTATCGGGTGTTTGGTGTCATGGTCCATCTCAGCATGCTTCAATCGTCCTCCCACTCGGAGAACGCCATGGTTATCAACATACGGATGGAAAGATAATATTTTTGAGTCATTTGGTAAAGGTTTAATAGTAAATTTATATATTTACGGTATGCTTCGTTTTCGACGAATCGGAACATCATATATTCGGCATTTAATTTTTCAGTTAACGTTAAATTTTTATTAGAAAATTAAGATTTTTATTAGAAGAATAAGAATATAAGCCAAAATGTGTGACATTGTTCGAAAGTTTGAATATTTGGCAATTAACGTATTTATAATAGTAGAACTCAATTGAACAGCAACAAAATTGGTTATAATTTCGTTGGCTTCATTCGCTATTGGTGGTTTTATAAGCTGGAGATGAGTTACATTTAAGAAATCTGGTCCATTGATCCATGTTGTATTACTTAAAAATTGTTGTGGAGTTATTCCTCGAGTAGCATGATCGGCTGAATTATTTTCAGTAGCTACAAAATACCATTGACAAAGTTTGCTTGATTGCATTATTTCCGACACACGATTCGCTTCGAAAGGTTTTAATAATTTTGGAGGTTTGGATAACCATTGTAACGTTATGGTAGAATCGGAATATAAATATATGGTAGGTGGTTTTTGTATCTTGAGTGATTGTAACACAGTATTTAATAACTGCACTAACAACGTTGCTGCGTTAAGCTCCAGTTTTGGAATACTCAATGCTTTGATTGGAGATACACGCGTCTTTGCAATTAGAAGGTTGACCATGGGTAATCCATTTATGATTGTTCGTGAATATATTACGGCTGCGTAAGCGTCTAATGATGCATCTCCGAATCCATGTAATTCAATGGGTTGATCCGTCGTATATAACCATCTAGGAAACTTTAGTTCAGCGAGTTGAGGTAATTGCTCTCTTATTGAAAGATATGGCTTCGCAATGTACTGTGGTAATTCTTCATTCCAAATGATTCCGTGTAACCAAAGAGACTGGAACAATATTTTTAATCCTACCGTAACAGATGACAACAGTCCCAATGGATCATATATTTTGGCGATCTCTGACAGGAATGATCTTTTAGTAAACTGGCCTTTTGGAGGCAGTGCAATTTTGAAAAAGAAGTAATCCTGGAGAGGGTTGTATTTAATACCTAGTACGGATATCATTTGATTATCCTTGATTTCCCACGGTTCCATTTCCCGACTCTCCACAGGTATGTTTACCAAAAGTTGCGGATGATTGGACGACCATTTGCGAATATTAAACCCTCCTAATTTTAGTAACTTGATAATTCCGCTTTAGTAACTTGATAATTCAGCTCCAAATATTAACAACTTGGGATTAATAGTAAATTCTAAACTTAGTTGGAATGATCACATTAACTCATTGTGTCAACGTGTGAATTATAGTTTGTATTCACTTAGATTAATAAAAAAAAATTGTTCCATTAATCTACGGATATTCCTTGTAAAAAGTTTAATTATACCAATCTTTACATATTGTTATGTAGTATTTAATAATTGCGATAGTTCTGCAATGCTCTTACTTCAGATAACATTTAATAATTGCACACGATATTTTATGTTCGAAACTTATTTTCCAATAATTAAAACAATAGACCTTCTTTTCTGTTAGAACTCTTTATTAACTCTAAAACATAATTCATTCCTGGCTCCTATCTTATTTATTTTATGTGCCTACTTGTATACATAAATTTAATATAAATATATAACCTTGCAATATGTTCATGACCTCCGCAAGTTTGATCATATTTCGGCTTCTAAAGATTCTATTTTGGGATGTGACTTGTTTGAGTTTTATTGTTACAGAACTGCTGTTTTTATTTTTCGTATTATTAAATCGGAGCTTCCGACATATTTGTATGCAAAGTTAAATTTTTCTACGTCCTTACTTACGGGTAATACCAACTTGCCTATAAATAGGACGAATCCGATGTAAGCCCTGCCCATATTTATTTCTACAGTTTTAAGTATAGTTATGCCGTACACGCTCTTGTTGAACATTCTGTATATGTAATTACTTAGTCAATAGCTTTTAGTATTTTTTGATACGCTGCATAAAATTATTAATGCACATGAACTGTAATTGTTGTACTTGTATAAATTTGTATATAAAGCGGGCTTATAAATAAAATTGGTTAGAACGAATTAAAAAACCAACCATATAATTCTCACTGATTAATTAAACCTCACCAGCAGTAATTTAAATAATCAAGTTAAACATAGTCAGAGCAATGGTTTGATTATACACCTACTAGCTATAGACCCATAAGTCTTCTAAACGGCATCGGCAAGATATTTGAGAGTGTCATTCGGAACCGAATCCAAACTCATATTTCCGATGAACAGATTGTTCAAAAAAATATTCCAGATCATCAGTTTGGATTTAGACACAGCCACTCATGCACACATCAACTAAGCCGACTAATAAAATCAGTATGAATTTATGAATTTTACAGAAAAGAGTTTCACCGGTATGATCTCCGCTCTTGACAGGACAACATCCGATTGGCATGAGATAGAGTCAAGAGTACTACAAGGATTAGTACTCAGTCCAGATCTCTATTCAATATATACAGGTTGTATCAAAATTCCTCCAAATTGCTTACTAGCTACTTTTGCCGATGATACAGCAATATTATCTTCCCCTACACTCGAGAACTCATTTATTATCGTAAATAGTAATTTTGATAAATGGCAGATTAAAGTAAACCACAATAAAACAAAAGCAATTTATTTCACAAAACGGAGATCTCCTAAATACTTATACTGCAGAAGAATTAACCGGAATGGATCATTAATAACCTGGGAGAATTGTGGCGATGTTTACAAATTTGAATTGTCACAAATTTAATTGTCGAATCTAAAGTCAATGAACTCACTAGATGTATGGAAGAGCCACAAAAAAAACCCGGTATACCGACGTAGGTTGGAAAATAAAATTATAACGTTAATAATAAAAATTCAATTTTTTTAATTCATATAAAAAAATTCGAACTGTCAAATATTTTCGAGTAGTATTTTTTGAATCGTTTCCTAAATATTATTTATAAATAAAATAATTTAAAATAGATGTAATAATTGAATTGAGTGTTGTTTATTAAAGTGTCAGTATATTATAAATAATTATACACCTTATATACAGCAAATAGCATCACAGAATTAAAATAGTGGGAAAGGAACTAATCACCCACAAATTGATGACCCCGACGTGATTTAATTCTGGGTGCAGGATCATAACAAACTGATTGATTATATATATTTGTATAATAAAGTGCAATACCCACGAATTTTGAGCACAACAACGGTTTGCAGCAGATCACTGACGATGTTTGAACAAGGTCGTTAACATTCATTCAACTGTGTGGAGACTACACAACAAAAATTGGAACGGCAGTTACAGCAGCAGTGACAAGGTAGCGGGCGAGCCAACGGGACTAATTAGAATTAACTAAATTTGTAAACGAGTTCATTCAATCATTTATTCATTCAGCTCTTTCAATAATACCGGCATTTCATTTGTTTTACCTCTTTTCTTCCATTCGTTTTGTTTCGCGTCTCTGTCCAAATTGGTAAATCTCGTCCGAGTCTCAAGATAAATCCCCGGATAACGAGGCTTATGCGGACGGATGTCCAAAATTCCAATTTGGTGATTGGAGCGGTGCGATTCCGACTTCGGCAACCGTTGTACAGTCAGAATTCGTCAGTTTGGTTTTTGAATCTGGGATCGAAGTTTAGGTCCGAATCACCAGGTTCTCTCATGCAGTGAGAGCGTTAGAGACGAAACTTTTAGGGTACACTTCCCTATTCAGTATATAAAGAGGAAGTGATTCGCGGGCGAGTCAGAGATGTCACGCCTGAACAATGTCCAGACAAACCTGACTTTGGATGATAAAAAACCGTCGCAATTACTGAGTCAAATGAAGTTGAATGCTAGCAGTAATTTTAACGATAAGTTGCTCAGACAACTTTGGATGGAGAGTATGCCTTCGCAGATTCAAGTTATCCTGACCACTTTTGAAAATGACGTAACGTTAATGTTTTGGCAGGACGGGCAGTTAATATGATGGAAGTGATGCCACCGTTATTTTTAAATGCGGTTAAATCGTCCAACCCTTTCGACCCATCATCGTCTGCGGCATCGTACGCGTACTGATGCAACTGGAATTTCTGGAGCATCTAATCTTGGCTGAAATCAAAAGCATGGTTAACCCTAGATCTCGATCTCGTTCGAATAATCAAAATCGTACAAATTCGCGTTCAACGTCTAGAGGTCGGGTAAACCCAAAATTCCATGTATATTACCATTTTTGATTCGGTGACAAAGCTTAAAAATATCAGGTTGGATGTAAATTTTTTGATAAAACCTGCGGAGGTCAGTTGGTTTTTTAATACATGATTCCAACATTAAAGTTGAATTTTTAATAGACACAGGTGCTGACATTTCGGTTGTTCCACTCAAAATTTGTCACATTCCGCAGGCCTTAACTACTTCCAAATTATTCGCTTCGAATTGAACGCCAATTAAAAAATATGGAACAAAAGTTCTAAATTTAGATTTTTGGTTACGGCGTAATTTCAAGTGGGAATTTATAGTGGCAAATGTCTCACTGCCCATTATCGGAACTGACTTCCTTAAAAGTACTGGGGCGGTATGTTGTACCATCACTTCGAATCGAAAAAGTGAAAGTTGAATCATTTTTGCTCTACGAAAATGATACAACATACCGCCATTCCACTTTATTCGGATTTCGATTCGAAGTGATGGTACAACAACGACATCTTTGTTTACGATTGGTTCTATCATTTTCACAGCCGAGTCAACACTGTCTCAACTAGACAAATCCCAGGTTAATAATCAAATCCAGCGACTTTTTTCTAAATTTTCAGAAATTATGACAAACTCTCTTAACGTCAAATCATTTAAGCATATTATCACTCATTGGCTGGAAACTTTTGGACCACCAGTTTCCTGTAAAGCTAGACGTTTGACAACTGATAAATTAACGATTACAAAATAAGAATTCGAGAATCTGATGGCACTACAACGCAACAAAGATATAGCGCTTATGACAGAGAATTGTTAGCAGCGTACTCTGGCACCAAGCATTTCAGATATCTTTTGGAAGCCGACAGGTTACGTTGTTTACGAACCATAAGAATCCAGAAAAGGCATCACCGCGTTGATTCAGACATTTGGATTTCATAGGGTAGTTCACAACCGACATCCAACACATTTCAGGCATAGATAATGTCGTCGCAGATACCCTTTCCCGCACATGGAACAGCTTGCCTCAACAGGATCTCAACTGTTGTTGTCTTTCGTACGACAAAAATACTGGCCAATTAATGGGATATCGATTGCTAAAAGAATTGTAAGAAATTGTGTGTCAAAGCATGTATGGATTACGCCATCTCGTCCTTTTAATACAACTGGAGTTGACTTCTGTGGTCCGTTTTTGATTAAAAACAAATATCTAAGAAAGTGTAATGCTTCAAAAGTTTTCGTCGTTTTTTTTCAACTAAAGTGATGCACTTAGACATTGTCAGTGATTTTTCGTCAGAAAGTTTTATTGCATGCCTCAAACGATTTATTTCTAGAAGAATTAAAGTTAAATTACTATACTCCGATAACGCCAAAACATTTATTGGCGCTGATAATGAATTAAAGAAACGACTCACGGAATGCAACAAACTTTTACAAGGCGACGGTGTTTTAAATTTTTATTATTATTACTTTTTTTTTATTGATAACTATTCGATCTGTTTTGGGGCTCAAGGCTTATCGTGCTCTTCCACGGTCGGCCCATGGGTTTTGCACACCGACAGGAGGTCATAGATGTGTTACATTTCACCAATCTGTTGATGAATTTTAACTTTGCAACCTGCCTCTATCGGGATTCGAACCCGGTACCTCCAGATACAAACGCCAAAGCTTTAACCACTACCTATGCCATTTAAATTTTTGCTATAATGAAAGAACATATTGAAAATTTATACCGCTTCGTGCGCCAACTTTGCGGACTGTTTAAATCCGGAGTGAAATCGTTTAAGACGTTGGAAACATTTTTAGAAACGTTATTCTGTTGAATATCTTCACACTCTTAAATGTCAAACTAAGTGGAAGGATGTTAAAACTAGTTTAAAATCAGGCGATGTTGTAATTATTTTAAAAGAAAACTCCATAGTTACGAACTGGATAGTGGGCATAATTGTAGCGGCGTATCCAGGAGCTGATGGTAAAAGTCGCGTCACATATAATGAATTTATCAAAGAAGATATTAATTTAAAACATATGCAATTAGTAAAAAAGCCCTGAAATTTCTTACTGTCAATATGGTAAAACATATTTTGTACCTCATCATGCCGTCATTACCGAAAACAGCACAATTGCCGAAATCGAATTCCAATATGCCTTTAAACGATTGCCTCATGACAGGTTCAACGATTCAGCACAATTTATTTTCAACCATGGTCCGTTTTAGAAAATATCTTGTCGCATTGTCAGCAGACATCACAAAAATGTATAGACAAAATACGTATACACGAAAATGACCAAGACTTATTACGTATATTTTGGCGAAAGTCTTTACAGGGAGAAATTAAATGTTACCGATTATGTACTGTTACATATGCATGTGCAAACTCAATTGATGAAGCGAGAAATGTTAAAGACGAGTTAATTTAATTACTGTGTAACATATTATCCGATTTATTATTTAAGTTACGATAGTTCTATATCACTATTAGGACTTCGTTGGAATCCTAAATCTGACAGTTTTCAAATAATTCTTCGAGAATTTCCAATTAAAAATAACAATTCACTAAACGATCTACTATTTTGTCGGAGATTGCTCAGCTTTTTGATCCGCTATGATTATATGCACCTGTGATAGTGACAGAAAAATTGATTATGCAATCATTGGATTAAATCCAGAAATCAATTACCATCCATCAGTGAACTCAATATTCCTCGTTGTGCTGCCGTGTTGTTAGCACAGTTGACAAACAAAGTAATAAAAGCAATGGAAATTGAATTTTATAGAATTTGTCTTTGGTCTGATTCAGAAATCACTCTACTGAGAATTAAATCATGTCCATCTAAGCTTACTACACATTTGTAGCAAACAGAATTTCGTTAATATACAAGACTTAACTTCGATAGAAAACTGTATGTATATCCATACTTAAATTAATCCAGCTGATTTGATTTCTAGAGGGGTAATGTCTTCAGATATTGTTTGTTCTAAATTATGGTGTAGTGGAACATCATTTTTAGAATTAGATTCGAGTATATAGTATAGTGAAGTGGGATTAGTTACTCATAACACTGAAATAAATTTGGTTGATAAATATTCCAATATAAATAAATTATTACATCAAATTATCTCCTTCAAGTTCATTCACTCAAAATTTAATTCGATTTGAACATCAGCGTCAGCTTCATGCTGGGCCGCAAGCATTATTATACCATGTAAGGAATCAGTATTGGATCATAGGACGGCGTAAACTTTGTCGTAAAGTGATGCATGATTGCATAAGATGTTTTCGCACGCGCCCCTCAAGTATCAATCAAATTATAGGTCAGTTACCTACACATCGTGCTACTCCTGGTCAAGCATTTTTAAATATCGGAATAGATTTTTGTGGGCCTTTTAATTTGAGCAATAACCCTCGAAAAAAGGTTATTACTAAAATGTACGTAGCAGTTTTTAAATGTGTATTCAGATAATGCAACTTTGGTACTGAGCAAATTCAGTGGCATCCTATACCCCCTAGGTCACCATGTTGTGTGTGGTAGTTGCCGAATTTAAAACACAATTGTTGTGTGTATATTATATTATTATATTTAAATTATTTTATTATAAACCAATAATTATTTTTAAGTTTTATTTTTTATTAACAACAATATTTTGTAATTTATTATTATTTCACATAGAATAACCTTATTTTATGTTTATTTATTGGTTAAAGATCAATCGCCAAGTTCACACTGACTCTCTAATCCCATCACTCCAAAATAAAGTTATTCTTATTTTCAATACTTAATCAAAAACAATAAATTAATCTATTACAATGATAATAATAAGGTCTCGTTCCTAAACATTACGATCTGATAGCATGTTGTGCGATACTACACCTAAACACCATTTAACGTCGTATCACACAACAACCACACTTCGTAGGTTTGTAGGAGGCCGCTGTTAAGAGTGCAAAATTTCACTTTAAACGGGTCATAGGAAGCTTATCACGTCGATTCGAGTAATTTCACACACACACACACACTATAGTAACACAAATCGAAGCCTGTTTAAATTCCCGCACAATCACACCTATGTCTAGCGATCCTTTCGATTTAGAAGTACTAACACCAGGACATTTCATTATCGGTTCCTCGGTAACATTATTACCCGATCCTTGTCTAAACCATTTAGATTTCAATAGATTACCGAGGTGGCAGCACCTTCAATTTTGAAAGAGATGGCAGGTTGAATATTTAAGCGAATTGCAACAGCGTCAAAAATGGTTGTCATTCGGAAAATGTTACGGTTGGGTCATTGGTTACTAAAAGAAGATAATACTTCACAATTGAAATGGCTTCTCGGTCGAATAATTGAATTGTATTTTGGCAATGACAGTTTCGTTTTTGTTGTAACTGTACAAACTGTTAACTCTGAATTTAAACGTGCGATCTCAAGGATCTGTGTTTTACCGATATGGAAAATGTTCAATAGTGAAACAATTTGTGAGGCATGCGTGAATTAAGTTGTTAGTCATATATTTATTGATTTAACAATATAAATTTAGAAATGTATATTATTTAAGGTAACTTTAAGTCAAAATTTTATGTTGCATTATATACACTAATTTTGTAACTTGAAGAATAATTTGAATTTAATATTTATAAGTAAAATCCTTTACGAGTATGTTAAATACAATCATATTATACCATTTAAATTAAAAGAAAAATTTTTTGGTTGTTCGTTTCCAGGCATTAAGAAGTGTAAAAGGAATTTCGAGAACTAAATTTTAAATCCAAAACAACATATTTATTATATTATATAACTATATATTTATTTTTGATTAAGAAATAAAAGAGATATTAAATAAAATTATCTCTTTTAGTTTCTAATTTTAAGGCTGGTTGAATTTTAGCATAAAAGAGAATCCTGCACATTATTCTCAAAATGAGAATTATTAACTATATAAAATACATTCTATTCTTAATACAAAACTATCAAGGATATATGCATTGTAGTCTCAAATGAATTTTCAAACGTACCATTTTATACTCCAATTTTTACTCGATATATGAAAATTTTGTTTCAATTTAAGAATTATAATATTCTCGAATTAGTAATATTTCTTCACAAATTGAGTTTTCATTAAAAAAAATTAAACAGTTTTAAATCACGTTAATGTTTAATTTGAAAAATGATTCATAATTTTTAAAATTATAGATTTATCATATTAAGAATAATGTACTGAATATAAGAAACTTCATTTTCTTTTGTCATGATTTCAGAATAGCTAGAGAATAGTTTTACTTAGCGCGTGTTGAAGCAACTATTATGCATAACCCAATATATATTTCCCTTGATTTGAGCAACCTTTTTTTTCAGTGATAGTGCGATAGTTGAGTGAACCAAATGAATTGGTGCGTTAATGCCCCCCAAATCATCAACGATCCACCGCCAAAATTATGAGTTTGAACTTTTTCTCATCTGAAAATATAACTTGGGTCAACTTTTCTTCCCAAAATTGCTTACAGGCAGCTTTCAAAATTTTTATTTTAACCATATTGTTCTCTCAGTTTCAGCAAATAACCATACCGTCTTACATGGCTTATACAAGACTTGTAAGACTTTAACATAGATAATCCAATAACAATCTATACTGATGGACTGATAAGATTAATATTTCGTTTAGTGTATAATATTTACCCTCAGTGTATAATAATACAAACTTGTATATAGTTCTCATTAACTAGCTTGTTCTAATCAACTAGGCTTATTATATTTTAACCAGTCTATATTTTTCTATTTGATTAGTCACCGAATAAATAATAAAATATTATATCTATGAATCGCATAACCCTATTTTTCCTACATTAAAGGCTCAATATTAAAATTCTATAACCACATTTGACCCAAATATATGTGTGTGCGTAATTCCATATAAACTCTATGTATTTGGATATTAAAATTCAAAACCTTTTTCTGGTTGTTATTTAAAAATGTAGACTATATAACTTAATATCGTTGAAATGACACCTCCCGTCTCAGACCAATTCCTCCTCGAGGCCAACTTTAAATATGTATCTTTCTCATATTTTTCTTTTAATATTCTTATAAAGTATCACCAAAATACCCTTACATGAAAAAAAATATAACGAAGCATATGTGATACATGAATTGAAATATATTCATTAGGAAAATGAAAAAAAAGGAAAATATATTTCATGTACTTTTAACATTAATTTTAAGATAATCTAAGATTTTTCCCATTTCCATGTATATATCTTATTTATATGGTTGGGTAATTTTTTTTTTTTTTTGTATGTATTTCGAGTTTGGTCAAAGAAAACTGTATACGTGTACAAGAGGCACAAATCAAACGAACAAAGATAAGAAAATAACTTTTACTAAATAACTAAGTTCTTATCATTCAAACATAACTAAATCATTTCCACCTTTGTTATGTTATTGTTGCTTTTGTTCCATATATAAATATCCCTAGAAAATCAAGAAAAATTCATTCATTTTGCTTTTCTACCAATATATTTATAATAATGACAATTTAAAATATATGTAAAAACAAACAAAACGAAAACAAAAGATTTCATATATTCAAATTTTTCTTTA
Source organism: Nephrotoma flavescens (assembly GCA_932526605.1). Classification (NCBI taxonomy): domain Eukaryota; kingdom Metazoa; phylum Arthropoda; class Insecta; order Diptera; family Tipulidae; genus Nephrotoma; species Nephrotoma flavescens. The sequence goes on from OW052223.1 coordinate 11,612,459, forward strand.
AGTTATTGTTTTCTTTTTCCCCACAAAAAAAAAAGAAATCCTGTTTTTCTCTCGTAACGAAATAACGAATACACATCTACGAGTATTTCACACAAACTGTTAAAAAACCTGAACTGAATAGAAAAATGACAATGGGAAATTGAAACAAAAAAAAAAAGATATAGAACAAATGTAATTTACTTTAAGGAAAAATTTAAGAATGTAAAACGGAAATAGAACAGAAAAAATATATATACATACACATTTTTTCATTCTTCTCCTAGGCACACTAAGCAAATCGAAAATATAAGGTGGAAGATAGATTTCGCTCTATCTAAATAATAATAAAATCCATTTTGATATATGACGATTTGGGGATGGAACGGCACATGTACATCCTATGTCACCCTCCTCCCCATATTATAAGCACAAGGTGAATATAAGGTGGATTAGTTGATATTTTGACTTATTGCATTTAGTGGATATCATAAAATATACACTTATATTATTTTTCATTTTATTCACACAGCACTGGGTATTATTACAGAATATATATGGAAGGAGTTTTTGGAAAATAAGTATTTTATCTCCTAGCGCGCTTCAGTTAAATCTAAAGAAATATTTTTATTCTTCTTGATATATGGTGTATACAATACATGTATACTTTATAGATTTTTAAGAAATAGGAGAAAATATGTTAACGCGATGAATTACAATTTTCACAATTCTCAAACTCTCAAAATTAATAAAATGCTACATTCGTAATTATCTAAATTAAAATTTTCTAAAATCAATCAGAGCATTCCCATTTTATACCACACATAGAACCGGATCACCTGAACAATAGTGATGATTTCCTCTTATTTAACGTATATTGGTCATCTAATTTTGATGTTCTTGGATAAGTAAGTGTAGCCATCCCAAATGACCAGACAGGCCATGATAGTAGATAACATGTAGAAGTTGCACCAAGTTCACATCAGTGGCACTATTCTGGTAATTCCCCGGGAATAGGGAATTGGGGATATAAACATTTTTTTTGGCATACTGAGGAAAATAGTTTGTGTTAATTTTTTTGAGAACAAAATTAAATGGGGAAAAATTTTCCCTGGCAAATTAGGTGGGGAAAATATTTACAACAAACTTTTCTCCTCAGTAGGCCGGAAAAGAAATATATGAACAGAAATTACATTTAAATTCTTTCCCCAGTTCCCTATACCCGGGGAACTACCAGAATAGTGCCACAGGTGGAAATAACCATTATTTAAATTTATTTATTTAACCCGAATAACGATAATTTGTGTAGATACTATAGGTCCACATTAAATTCATGGCCTGTCTGGCCAAATATCTTGCTTGGTAGCTTTAACTCCAGGTATTGCTGTTAGGAATTTAATGTGAACCCCTAGTAACTATACAAAATATTTGTGTTAAATAAATAAATTTAGAAAAAGGTTATTTCCACCTGATATGGACTTGAGGTGGCTTCTACATCCTAGCTAGTATCGTGGCCTGTTTAGCCATATATGGCGCTTGGTGGCTTTATCTCCAGGTATTGCGTTATAGAATTTAATGCGAACCCGTAGTAACTACACAAATTATTCGGGCTAAATAAATAAATTTAAAATAGGCTATTTCCACCTGATATAGGCTTAGGGCAGCTTCTATACATCTCCACTAATATCGTGGCCTGTCTAGCTATATATGGCGCTTGGTCGCTTTATTTTTAGGCATTGCGGTACAGAATTTAATGTGAACCCATAAACTACACAAATTATTCGAGTCAAATAAATAAATTTAGAAAAGGTTATTTCCCCTGATATAATCTTGGGCGGCTTTTACATCCTAGCTAGTATCGTGGCCTGTCTAGCCATATATCTATAACTAAACAAATTATTCGTGTTAAATAAATAAATTTAGGAAAAAATTATTTTCACCTGATATGGACTTGGGGTGGCTTCTACATGCGAACTAGTATCGTGGTATGTCTAACCATATATGGTGCTTGGTGGCTTCATCTCCAGGTATTGCGTTATATAATTTTTTGTGAACCCATAGTAACTACCCAAATTATTCTTGTTAAATAAATAAATTTAGAAAAAGGTTATTTCCACCTGTTATAGACTTGGGGCAGCATATACATCCTAGCTAGTATCGGGGCATGTTTGGCCATATACGCCCCTCAGTGGCTTTATCTCTAGGTATAATCTTTGTTTTTTCATGGAATTTGGTTTTTTCCGATGAGTCACCGTTCGCCGCCTCGGTGGCAAAGTGGTTAGCATGCTTGCTCCAGCCACCGAAGGTCCCGGGTTCGATTCCCGGTGGTGACAAGTAAACAATTTCACGGCTGGTTTAGGATCAATGAATTAATCACTCATTATCCGAAATGAAAATATGATTATGAAACCTCATTTGAAGCGGCCAAATCCCTTGATGGGAGATAGTGCCAGAAAGAGAGAGAGAGTCACCGTTCGTTATAGCAATATGTGAACAAGCAAAATGACAGGATTTACTTGCCCGGCCATTCTACTGAAAATTTGGACCAACGGATTGCCACTCGAAATCAAGCGCTGCTGATGGTGATGGATTTGGCCGCCGTAACGGCCGAAACCCGTTCATGGCTGGTTTTTTTGGACCTTGGTATCAAGATAAATGCTCTAATTTATTGGGATCATGTGTTGGAGGGAGCGTTGAAGCCTTGGGCACAAATCGCCTGCAGAGCCTGGACAATTCAACAGGACTCGGCGCCTATCAAGATTGGCTGAGAAACAACGTTCCGCGATTCATTTCCACTGCCCAATGGCCACCGAATTCACCGGATGGAAAACCGCTAGATTTCTCGGTTTGGGGTATTTTGAAGAGCAAGGTGACGACAAAAAAAAGCAAGCGCTTCGCCGGGAATGGGCCAAAATACCGCAGAGCCATAATCGCGGCTAAGGGTGGCCAAATCAAAAACTGCTAATGCAATTCGAAAATTTAAATATTTGTGAACATTTTTTACTTTGATTCAATAAAATTCTTCAAAAAATAAAAATTCTGTGGCGTTTTGTTTTGGTAACACTTCGTGTCAGTCACCCTGTATAAATGGTTTTTCGGGATGGTGCTACATTTTTTAATGTAATTACACTTTTTCGGGCTGGCTACACTTATCCAAAAAATCCACCAGAAAGTTGGGGTTTGTCGGGCTAACTTCAACGACTGGGGAATGTTCCCAAATTGGAAAAATTATGTAAAATATTTTTAATTTAGTTTTTATTGATAAAATAAAAACCGTCAAACCTGTTTTTGTGCGGTAATAGGGGCCCGCATAAAAAAATCGCATAAAAACAACCTTCCGAAACTTTACGAGTAGGTATAAAAACTGTTTTCGCAACACATTTAAATTATGCGTCGAATATGGACCGCATTAAAAAAGTGTCACGTACAAAAAAAAAACTCAACACATTTCGCAACATGACGCAATATTTACTTTCATTACGCAATGTGATGGGATATCAAAAATCGAAAAAACAAATGGCCAACGTCAAATAACATTCAATTTGATTGAAATTTTGAACGAACTTAAGTAGATTGTCCTGAATATTTTTTTTTCATACCGCATAAAAAATATCAAAATGTCACACAAAAAAGAGCGCAGACAGATGACCACAGAAAACAGGTTTGACTGTATATTAAGTAAACAAATAGTTAGCAATTCAGCAATTTCAAAGTTTCAAAAACGTTTTCTTTTTTGTGAAATTCCGGAGAATTTTCAAGTGCAATGGAAGAATGTCAACAACATTATTGAAGCACCATGAACATTTAAAAATCATTTTTTAAGGACGCGACAACGCTTTTGCATGCAAGGTTTTCAGCCGATTTTACCACTTTTGGGCAGGGTTTATGTACACAACGCTTTTGTTTTTGCAAAAACCTTTTAGCGTTTGCCACAGTTGGACAAGAATGTCACAACCGAACCATTTTAACCCAAGACATTGATTATGATGATCAAAAGCAGTTTGATAATGAACATTTTCCAGTTCGGTTTTCACGGACTGTGCCTGTGGCAAAATAACCGTCGTTGTTGAAACTCTCAAAAAGTTTGTGTTCTCTGGCCTTTCGATAATTCGCAAAATATATTACATAATTTAATACATACATATATATATATTCATTCTTATCATCATATGGAAAAAAATTATAAACAAATTTTGTCACCAAATGTGATAAAATGCCAAACTTCGAACAGATATTTGATATTTTTCTCGTTCGATAAGACATTTTATTTTTCTAAAATTGGCACGGTATGGCTGTTCAAAGTTGACGTGTCACAATATTTTTTTACAATGGAAAAAATTAAATATCGTGCAGTTTTATTTTTGGAAGGTATAGCACCAAAACGAATTCATGACTCTTCATCTTCAATTAGAACAGTAGAAAGATGGGTTGATGAATTTATACGCGGCCGTACAAGTCTTGAAGATGATCCACGTGAAGGACGACCAAAAAGCAGTGTTGTGCGTCTACGCGTAATTCGTAATTGTCGACATGTACCGTTGTGAAGTTCTTGGACAAAAGTTTTTGGACAAAAATTTATGCGAGTGTTCTTTGTGAAGTTTTTGGACACAATTTTATTTCTTGGACACAAATTTATGGAAGTGTGCAATTACACTGCTTAATATATTTTATATTAAAATAATTCGAAAAAATTACAATAAATATTGAAAAAATTAAAGAAATTGTTTGACATTAAAAAATCTAAAATGCTCATTATTATAAATTTTTAAGTAAATCACATATCAAACTATATAAAATGATAAACCAAATAGCAAAAATGTCAGAGATTGGCTCCCATAGTGACTATATACGTTCAAAAGCGGATACATTGAGCTATTTAGATCAGTTAGCCTTATCTCAAAATGATGAAGAAGGCTCGTGTATCGAATTTTTAAAGTTTCACCAATACAGCGAGTCTGCATATCCACGAATGTTCTACTACTCTAAGCCAAATAACAAAAATCTTAGAGATTGGCTCGCATACAGAGACAGACTATATACGTTCGAAAGGAGATATATTAGGCTATATTCAAATCAATAAACCCTTGGTTTTGAGAAGTAGAACATCCGTGGATACGCAGACTCGCTGTATTGGTAAAACTTTAAAAATTCGATTCACGAGCCTTGGTCATCATATCGAGATAGGGCTTACTGATTTGAGTAGCTTAATGTATTCCCTTTTGAACGTAAATAGTCACTATGCGAGCCAATCTCTGACATTTATGCTATTTGGTTTAAAATTATATACAGTTTCGTATGTGATTTACTTAAAAATTTATAATAATGAGCATTTTAGATTTTTTATTGTCAAACAATTTCTTTTATTTTTTCAATATTTATTATAATTTTTTTCGAATTATTTAACGTAAAATAAATACACTGTTAAAATTGCACACTTCCATAAATTTGTGTCCAAAAAATAAAATTGTGTTCAAAAACTTCACAACAAACACTCGCATAAATGTTTGTCCAAGAACTTCACATCGGTTCGACATGTTGGTGTCGAAAATAGTGTAGACAATTCGTAGAGTATGTACACTATTCGTAGACAATGTAGATTATTACTTGTTTTGTTGTTTTCTCATTGTTTTTTTTTCAGTACAGGTTGCCAACTGGAACTGACAGTCTTGCAGTTCAAATTGCGAACTTCCAATATTGTGAAAATTACAATTAAATTTATACGAAACAAATATGTCAGATTGGTTTATGTTTAAAATAATTCAAGTTATTCTACTTTAATTTCCAATTTATTATTTGCAATGCCATTTGTTTTTTGTCAACACAAATTCTAGCACCACATATTATATTGCGTTCCTGGCCATTAATTTTTTAGCCCAGTTGTCACCATTTGGACATTTCTTTTAGAAAACATGATAATTTTGAAAGAAAGACTCGAACTAAACCAAAGTTTTAAAAGTTTATTATGAAATTGTCAACGTCATCTGCAAAAAACAGAAATACTGGCAGGTCAAAAACTACTAGTTTCAACTAGGTCAAATCAAAACGTTAGTTTTAAAATTTTGCGGTAAAATTTATTTAATATGCTGTTCGCCTTAGATCTGCCTAAAATTTTCTTATTCCATTGTGTGTCCTATTATATGTAGCACCACTTCCATCAATCGTTTACTTTCGATATCGAGCATCTGCACGCAATACTTTACAAAAATTTCATTTACAACTATGTACTAAAATTTGCTTCTTCCCATTAAAATCCACCTTCAACAAGCCTAAATAATCACCGTTGATGTGCTTCAAATTATATCTAGCTACTTCTCGCTGGCCAGGATCAATTTCCAATGATTTTTAAGTAGGTGCATTGCAATAGTAAACAACCGAACTCGTCTAGACCGGTACTTTGAATAACCGATGCGTCGCGTAACCGATGCTAACTCGTATCGGTAAAGAAGCGTACACCAGAACCTCCGTTAGGTCTAGGACTTTACCTCCCTACATATTTACTCCGAGGAAAATACGTTCCCCTTTATTTCAGGCCAATGGGAGGGTACCTCGGGCCATTGTCCTCCAGCCTTTACACTCCGGATATTACCCCCAAACACTAGCTCCCCACACCATTAGTAACCCGGTTAACACTCCCTCGTCCATCCCTTTCATTACCTCCCGCCATTACCCTAATCATTTTCTCATACGTGTTTTCTCCAACCGATGCTCCAAAATCAAAAAGTACTCGGTAGTTTAAAATGATTTGGTATGTAATTGCTCAGCATGGCATAGCGAATACTCTTGTGAATTCCCATTATGATTCGCGCATTTTTCGAAAATGGTATTGTAGTTTGTATGGCAAAATATATTGTTCAAAAGTACTTCTTGATTTTACAGCATCGCTTGACGAGAAAAACCATAATCTCAGCTCCTAGTTAAAATATCACGAAAAGGCTTGCTGTTCAAGACAGAGGAAGGACCTTAGCATGACTATTTTAAATAACATATTTATGTATTAGCTAAAATTTACAGATTTTTAAAAAAATGGGAGATCGAACCGACGCATAAAAGATAAGAATTTATTGCTGAATTTGAAATAAAAAATTGAATTAGAATCCGTCATAATAAAAAATTAAAGAAGCAAAAACTCTTAATGAAATGGTATATAGTAGTTGTTTTGTGCCGGTTCTGGAACAAATCCCATCCCAAAAATTTTTTCCGTAGTATTTGAATATTGAATACTGGTTTTTCATTTCATCTTCATATAACATAAGAAATATATTAATGTATCGATAATCAAAATCTTCATTTTTACATGTGATCATATGTATTTTATTGAAATTTATTAAGGTTTGTCATTCGCCTGTTCGACTGTAATGAACAATTTTATTGTATATTTGAAATGGAATGTGTTAACCCATTATATGCAACAATATTGTTTCGATAGTAAATTAAATAAAAAAATATTTTCTTGTATTTCATAGTAATTGAATATTGAATACTGCTTTTTTATTTCATCTTCATATAACGTGAGGAATATAGTAATGTCTCGATAACTAAAATCTTCATTTCAACATATAATCATATGAATTTTATTGAAATTTATTAAGGTTTTGTCATTCGCCTGTTCAGCTGTAATGAAGAATTTTATTACATATATATTTGACTGATTGACGATTTATGTGTGATATGCAAGAATATTGTTTCGATAGAAAATTAAATAAAAAAAAAAAATTTTTTTGATCTTGACAACGCATCACTATATTTTATTTTTATGTAATCGCAAATAAGAAAGATAAAACTAAACTTGATCTTGAAAACGTATCGCGATACATATCATAATAACAGCAAATCTGATGGATGCAAATGAGAATTGGAAGTTATAATATAATAAGAATATAGGTCAAATAATATATTTTATCATATTTTTTTATAATTGTTATTGTTATAATCGGATTTCGCATATTTTCGTCACAATTATAAAAAATCATGTTTATTAACTAATATGATTATTATTTCAGTTATGTTTTCGTTGCAATAGTGTGGGATAAGTAAATCGATTAAGTAAAAATGATCAGTGATAAAGGTGAAAAACGATGATAAGTTATGTCACATAACAATGCATAGAAACTAATAATCATTTTATATTTATGGTAGCATGCAAAATTCCATAGTCAGCAGTAACAACGATGAAACGATAAAATTTTCTCGCGTAAAATTAGATTTTATATTTGGTTAAGAATCACATTAATGCATTACTATTAAGTCATTATTTTATTATTATATTTTGTTATGATAACCAGCGACAAATCATTAATAAAAATTACTACTCACTACTTACTTTACTAAAAATTACGTTATGTATTGCATAATAATATATCAAAAATTTAGTTTACATGTAAATTTTAAAATTTAATAAACTTAATTATGAAAACTCGTATAATTATATTTTAGTAAACCAATCAGAAAGTAATTCTTAAAAGTATTTTTCATGTTTAAACTGATCAAAGTATCGTCAAAGATATTAAATATTATACAACAAAATAAATTGCAACGACCTGCGCAAGTACATTAGCGCTATACAGTACAAAATTATAAATAAAACACAGTGAAAAGCTGACAAATTTAACTTTATGCTAATTACACATAACTTACAAACTTTTTGATGTGATTTACAAAAGTTCAATGCAATAAAGTTACAGCATTTATTTTTTACATATACGAGAGTTTTGATTAATAAAATTTGATATACATTAAAAATTATTTAAAAAATGAAACGTAGTCAGTATTGGGCCTGACCACATTTTCGAAGAAATTGTCGAACACTTTGATGACAGTGACAGCGATAACAAAGCACAGGCTTCAATATTAAAAATTATTATATTTAAAAAAGAAAACAGCTAGCAGAAATATTATTTTATTTTATCAGGCTTATGTACTTCCATATCAATCATTGTTCAGGTAATTCGTATATTGTGCTAAGTATTATAGTAGTATACAGCTTTACTCTAGATCAATGTAACAAAAACTGCTATCAAGTTTATAAAGCATGTTTAAAAAATTATAAAAGTAATTTGTAAAAATTCCAATTTTTTTTTTAAATTATGCAAATTTAATGAAAAATGGCAAAAATGTATAAAACTCATAGTACCTTAGTTAAAACAATATAACAATATATAGATATTATAAAATATAAAGACATTTAAAGATATAAGAAAATATGAAATTTATTGAAAGTTATAAAAATTAGTTGTAAGAGTTATGAAAAGTTATAATCTTTGAACAAAAAATATGTTAATAGTTATAGTAACGTTAAAAGTTATAAGAGAAATACCTGAAAAGTTATAATAAGTTAAAAAATTATTAAAAAGTTATAAAAAATTATTAAAAGTTATAATAACTAACAAAAAACGTTATTAAGTTTATAAAGTATTTGTACGTTGAGTTTGGATTTGTTTGTTTTTAAGTATTATGTTACATGAAACTATACTTCTATAGTTCCGACTCGGAAGATCTTTTATTCTGTTGTCCACTATTTAAAAAGTTAAATAACAAATTAAAAATTTATAAAATTAAAATGAAAACCTACCTGAAAATAATAAAAATAAAAACAAAAAATTTAAACATACACAAAATAATTACAAACGAATCATGAAAATTAAAAAATTGAAATCTAAAAATGTATTAAAAAAATAAAAAAATAAACAAAAACACTAAAGAAGACTTACACGGGCATTGAAATAAAACCAGGATAGTAATTTATTTAAATAGTTTAAATGCAGTAAAGTTATGACATTTACTTTTATTTATAACGAAAGATGAACAATAAATTTACGTTGTTACATGGCTATCAAAGTGATAAAGAAGAAGTTTCACATACATAACTAGATGGTAAGATGAGCTCGAACTTATATTTTATGAAAGATATTTCGAGACTTATAAATTTAGTATTGGGCCTGACCACACTATCGAAGAAATTGAACAACACTTTGATGACAGGTATAACAAAGCACAGGCTTTAATATTAAAAATTATTATATTTAAAAAAGAAAACTAGGCTAATGTACTACTATATCAATCATTGTTCAGTTAATTCGTAAATTGTGCTAAGTATTATAGTAGTATACAGTTTTACTCTAGATCAATGTAACAAAAAATGTTATCAAATTTATAAAGTATGTTTAAAAAATCATAAAATTATAAAAGTAATTAAATGGTGTAAAAATTGCATTTTTTTTATTTTTATTATACAAATTTAATGAAAGTGGCAAAAATGTATAAATCTTATATCTTATAGTACATAAGTTAAAACAATATAACCATATATATATATTATAAAATATAAAGCCATTTAAAGATATAAATGGTTATGAAATTTATTAAAAGTTATAAAAATTAGTTGTAAGAGTTATGAAAAGTTATAACTTTGAACAAAAATATGTTAAAAGTTATTAAAGAAATACATGAAAAGTTATAATAAGTTATAAAAAATAATAATAAATTTTAAAAATTATAAAAAATCTTATTAAAAGTTATAATAACTAACAAAAAACGTTACTAAGTTTATAAAGTATTCGTACATTGAGTTTGAAGTATTGCTTGTAATACTTAAATTACATAAAACTGAATTACTTAACTGTTGTCCTCTATTTGAAAAGTGAAACAACAAATTAAAAATCTATAAAATTAAAATAAAAACCTGAAACTAAAAAAAATACAAGATTTAAACATAAAAAATAATTACAAACGAATCATGAAAATTAAAAAAATTTAAATCTAAAAATTTATAAAAAAATAAAAAAAATATTAATTGAAAAATGGACGCGGAATTTTATGAATTAAAGAGAAATCATCATTAGCCCCCACCGTTTCTTTGTAAATTGACGTAAACATTTACGATTTATAAAGAAAATGCGATAAAGCGCACACACGCCCCGCGTTTTAGTATCAGTCGTAAACGTCTTTGCTTTGACTACCAGCACAAAAACGCGTGTATTTTCTTATGGAGGGCCCAAAACTCATAATTCGGCCATATTGAATTTTCTCGCATAGAAAGAAGCGTTGTCTGGCGATGAAAAGCTGAATTAGTAGTACTAAATCATGTTTGCGTCTTTGATAATCATCGTTTAGTACAGTTACTAACCGATAAAGTGGTATTGCATTAATTAAGTGTAATAAAATGTATGGCATGTGGTTGTGAGATCTGGCGACGAGAAGCTGAACTAGTAAGTAGTACTAATAATCGTTTTACTGATAGAAAGTAGCGCTCTTAGTAGTGAGAAGTGGTGTGTATTTGATGCACTAATTATTTACTATACTAAAGTAAGTTACTAATAGTCTTATAACTTTTAACGTTACTATAACTATTAACATATTTTTTGTTCAAAGATTATAACTTTTCATAACTCTTACAACTAATTTTTATAACTTTCAATAAATTTCATATTTTCTTATATCTTTAAATGTCTTTATATTTTATAATATCTATATATTGTTATATTGTTTTAACTAAGGTACTATGAGTTTTATACATTTTTGCCATTTTTCATTAAATTTGCATAATTTAAAAAAAAAATTGGAATTTTTACAAATTACTTTTATAATTTTTTAAACATGCTTTATAAACTTGATAGCAGTTTTTGTTACATTGATCTAGAGTAAAGCTGTATACTACTATAATACTTAGCACAATTTACGAATTACCTGAACAATGATTGATATGGAAGTACATAAGCCTGATAAAATAAAATAATATTTCTGCTAGCTGTTTTCTTTTTTAAATATAATAATTTTTAATATTGAAGCCTGTGCTTTGTTATCGCTGTCACTGTCATCAAAGTGTTCGACAATTTCTTCGAAAATGTGGTCAGGCCCAATACTGACTACGTTTCATCACATCAAAAAGTTTGTAAGTTACGTGTAATTAGCATAAAGTTAAAGTTGTCAGCTTTTCACTGTGTTTTATTTATAATTTTGTACTGTATAGCGCTAATGTACTTGCGCAGGTCGTTGCAATTTATTTTGTTGTATAATATTTAATATCTTTGACGATACTTTGATCAGTTTAAACATGAAAAATACTTTTAAGAATTACTTTCTGATTGGTTTACTAAAATATAATTATACGAGTTTTCATAATTAAGTTTATTAAATTTTAAAATTTACATGTAAACTAAATACATAACGTAATTTTTAGTAAAGTAAGTAGTGAGTAGTAATTTTTATTAATGATTTGTCGCTGGTTATCATAACAAAATATAATAATAAAATAATGACTTAATAGTAATGCATTAATGTGATTCTTAACCAAATATAAAATCTAATTTTACGCGAGAAAATTTTATCGTTTCATCATTGTTACTGTCGACTATGGAATTTTGCATGCTACCATAAATATAAAATGATTATTAGTTTCTATGCATTGTTATGTGACATAACTTATCATCGTTTTTCACCTTTATCACTGATCATTTTTACTTAATCGATTGACTTATCCCACACTATTGCAACGAAAACATAACTGAAATAATAATCATATTAGTTAATAAACATGATTTTTTATAATTGTGACGAAAATATGCGAAATCCGATTATAACAATAACAATTATAAAAAAATATGATAAAAATATTATTTGACCTATATTCTTATTATATTATAACTTTCAATTCTCATTTGCATCCATCAGATTTGCTGTTATTATGATATGTATCGCGATACGTTTTCAAGATCAAGTTTAGTTTTATCTTTCTTATTTGCGATTACATAAAAATAAAATATAGTGATGCGTTGTCAAGATCAAAAAAATTTTTTTTTTATTTAATTTTCTATCGAAACAATATTCTTGCATATAACACATAAATCGTCAATCAGTCAAATATATATGTAATAAAATTCTTCATTACAGCTGAACAGGCGAATGACAAAACCTTAATAAATTTCAATAAAATTCATATGATCATATGTTGAAATGAAGATTTTAGTTCTCCGTAATCAACTAGTTTTTGCAAACGTTTTCATGTTTTGTAATTTGTTTCGATTTTTTTGTCAACCATCATGATTTCTAGTGGGATTTGATATCAAAAGTCACGTATTTAAGCGATTCCATGATCATCTAATAATCGGGGCGAATGACGGACGGAAAATAAACGAGGAGTATTGGCGGGGAGGGTAATGACCAGGCTGTAATGGAGGTGATAGTATCCGGGGGTAAAGGCTAGGGGTAATGGGCCGTGGTAATAGCAGCAAGGTCAATACCTACCGCGGGTTATCTGTCCTTGGTTTCATCTGGGGAGGTAATATATGTTCGGTTATGGTTTTCACGATCCTTTTATTTGTATTATCGATATCGACACAATTGTCTATGTAATCCACTTCGAGTCTAGTCATAGAACCCGGAAAATATTTGCATTTAGAAAGAATTTTTCTGTGTCCAGCTCTACTTTAAAAAATTAGAAATTTTAAATCTAGTCGGAATGAGATCAAATACAATACAATTTTAATGAGATCAAATACAATACGGTGCAATCCTAAATTCCCGGCTATGAATGAAACTATCTGTTGCCAAAAAATACTTCAACTTCATTTTTGAAGATCGTCGAAATGTGAGCAATATTTTGACAAAAGTTCTGGGTTTCAGAAAGCTGTGTGTACAACGGTGCCGCATTCGCTAATAATGGAACAAAAACACATTCTATGGATGAGACCTGGGTCTACCGCTATGATCCTGGATCAAAACAAGAGGCTAAGGGAGTGGTGTGAACCCGGTACTTCGGCTTCGACGCAAGTTAGAGCCCGCGAGTTATCAGTTTTTGGGATGCAAACGGAATTTTGTTTGTGGATTACCTCCAACCTGGTAAAACCTCAGGTTATTATTGTAACCGTTTGGGTTAAGTGGATGTAAAACTTCGTGAGAAAAGATCTGGTTTATATAGAAATTTAATTTTTAATCAAGAAAACGCCCCCACTAACACAGCTCTAAAAACCATCGCAAAATTCAGTGAATTAAACAAAGAATTGTTGCAAAGAATAGGGTTCACCAGATTGAGCTTCCCCTGACTTCTGGCTGTTCTCACATCTAAAAAAATACAAGCGTGGGAAACGATTTTCATCGAATGAAGAGGTAATAGCAGCCGTGGAAGCATATTTCGGCAGTCCTCCGGATTGTCACTTCAGGGATGGAATCCATAAATTAGAAGATCACTGTAACAAGAGTATTGAAGTTCATAAAATTCCCTGAAAGCCTTTCAGGTATAAGGTGAAGGTGGTGACATTCTTCTGACTACCATAAAGGTTCGTTTAATTTAGGCCCAAATTATATACGGTACCACCAAAAAATTCGTGGAATAAGTGAACGGCCGATTTTTCAATCAACAAATATTTTAAATCTTCTTTTTTGGAATTCAATATTTTTCTGTTTCTTTTTAAATTGAATGACTTCTGTATGAGAAGATAACCACGTTCGTTGGTTTTGTACTGTACCACTTCGTTGATTTTATTCCGGTCAAAGACATTACCATCTACAATTTCTTAGTCATTTATTCCACCTAAGTATTCAGGAGGTAAAATTCCTATATCAGGCGTCTCCACTTCATCGCCATTTTATTCAGTTCACATTCTCTTCATTTTGGCCACCGCTTCGGCAAAAGTATAATATTGTTTTCGAATTTTAGTACATTTTCGGACAAATCGTAATCTCTACAATCTCTCGAGAATGTCACCGGTCTAATATTAATATTTTTAGGCTTATTAACCAATAAATGGAGGGTGGCTATGTTGCGGTCAACGGCCAAATTTCGTTTAGCAAAAATCATTATTCTTGCTTAAATTTCAGAAAACGAACTAGGTCAACCTACTATAAAAGCTGCCACTTCCGGTACAAAAATTTCCACCAAATTTCGTAAGGATCTCGCATGCCGAATTTTGGTAAATAAAGTTTTTTTTATCAAAACTCGTCATTTCCCGTAAAAATAACAAAAAATGATCTGAACAAATTTAGTTTAAAACTTAATTTACAATCTTCTTGTTTTTAATCGGGTTTTCGTAAATCTTATTTCCTTTTCATAATATTTGCTCCTATAGAAACTACCACTTCAAAAATCGAAATGAAAAACCTCCAAATTTAAACGACGGATTTTTGTTGAAAAATTGTCAAAGTCACAATTTCCGCTTAAATTTTAGAATAATGATCTGAACCAATATTGTGGCCAATTTAATTTAGACTCTTTTAGTTCATAGTCATTTCAAAATATTTGCGATAAATGAAAAGCTCCTATGGAATCTGCTGATTCCAGTAGACCGATTTCGTCCAAAAATCAAAATTTTCGAAAACTGATCTAGACCGATATTGTTGCAAATTTAATTTAGAATCGTTTTATTGTTTTTTTTCATAAATGATATAAAAAGCTCTTATAAAGGCTCCCAGGTGGATCAATTTCCCTGGGATCTCCCAATTTATGAAAAAATTTAACTATAAAGTTTTATCCCGCTCTGGGCTGTAGAGAGGCACCGACATTTATTCTGTCTGCACGACATCGTACAAACAGAGATGGTTTTAAATACATAAACCTTCAATAATTTCGAGGTCGAAAACTTCATGATTACTGTATTTTACTTCGTAATGCAAAATAAAAGGGCTTGCCGAACTTAGGTTGAATAAAAAACACTGTGTAATAAGGCATCGGTTTGTCCCGTTAAACAAAACTTACATAGGCCGGTTTAAACCGATTATCTAGGTTTCCACGAGAACTAAGCAATATTATTACTTACAAAATGTTTATTTTGACTCCAACAAATTTTCCAATATTTTAGATATTTATACCGATAAATTTAAGTATTCCATTTCCCGCAACAACAATATTTTCCTTTATCATCTAAAACTAACAAGGTTCATATTACTTTCCTAAGAAAACATTGTTTGAATAATTAATATTTAATTAAAAACTAATTTACAGCCATTAAATTCGATTTGACAAATTTTCCAGTCCAAATTTTTGTTCAGCGTAGGTAGCAGGAAAAACCACCACTTAAAATATTTTCCTCCATCTAATTTTTTTTGTCTCGTATCTCCTTCGTACACAATATTGTCGAACAAATCAAAAAAAAACAAGGTGAGGTAAAGAAGAAATTTCAAATATACATAAGAAAACCCTTTCTTAATTTTTTTATATATATTTTGTAACTCATTAGATTATGTACATGAAAAACTGAAAATTCGTTAAATTTTTCATTAATTTTATTTTGTATGTTTGAATAACAATAAACAATAGTAAATTTTCTTTTTTTAATTTTTTTTTTTTTTTTTTTTGTATTCTTGTTGTTACAAAAATATTTACATACATTCTCGTTGTAGAAAAACATTTTCCTCATTTTATTTCCAACCCACCACACCATCCCATCGTCAAATAAAAAAAAAATGTAAAATACACCACTCATCCCGCCTAAATTTTTCCGTGTATATACTTTATATCCGACAATGTATTATAACATAAAGTTTTTTTTCCCAATTCGAAATAAATATGAACGAAAAGTTTGTCGTGTTTCTTAAGAAAATTTTACAAGAAAAAAATTTCCTTAAGTCTTTGACTTTTTCATGTTCAAAAATTATTGAAAATGCAAATAAAATTGTATTGTTTTGTAATTGTAATCGAAACCTTGTTTTTTGAAAAATAATAACCCTTTATTTTTTTGAAAAATAGGAAAATTGAGAGTTTGACGAGGGTGTGTGAAAGTACATAACGTGAAGTGGAAATTTGGGGTTTGGGGTTCAACTTGAAATTTATTGAATTTTTGTCGGTTTTTTCATTTAATATTATTATTATTATTATTGTTGTTGTAAATAAGTTTTATGTCGCATTTCGTGAATGATTGATAAGGGATAATACCACAGATAAATGGGAACCGCAAGTCGTATATAAGTGATCAAAACGAACGATAGTGTCTTTGAATTGACGCCCCCTTCTTCATATGCGTGGTTGGTTTGGATATAAATACC
The DNA here is from genome assembly GCA_932526605.1 of Nephrotoma flavescens. NCBI lineage: Eukaryota > Metazoa > Arthropoda > Insecta > Diptera > Tipulidae > Nephrotoma > Nephrotoma flavescens. The sequence goes on from OW052223.1 coordinate 11,629,406, forward strand.
GTTCCGCGATGCTGGCCCTACAAATTTTAAATTGTTTTCGCGACAAAAAATGACTTTTATCCTTTATCAGCAACGCTTGCACTAGACCATATTGCCTACTCTCTCTCTTTCATTTTAATGATACGAAATTCTGGAAGTTTACAAAAAGCAGCTTTGGAAATTGCTTATTGGTAACGAAATACCGAAGTTTTACTGAATTATCTACATTGTAGATAATTCAGTAAAACTTAGACTTTTTTATCAGTGTTTTATAACCTTGTAGGATGATATTTTGATGGGTTCCTTATCGCCAACCACAATTTTGTGTACACATGGCATTATCCATTATGACACTTGCAACTTCTTCAAGAACTCATTTATCAACACCCCCAATAATCTAATTTTTCTCGAAACATCATGAGTACACTCGTTACAAACCTTTTCAACACAAACCTATTTTCCATTTTATAAAGCGAAAATAATGAAAATGTGAAAAGGATTTTTTCCTAAAAATTTTCAAACCGTGGCAATTTTTTTATGAGATTTTTTATGCTGTGTGCGCTATGCTTCTTCATCTCATAATAAATTTACCATAAACAAACACATCCTTTTTATGGTATTTATGCTCTTTACCATAATTGCATTATCTATTCTGTCTGATCAGCACAAAAAGAAAATATGTATTAGAACCAGAAAATTATATTTTCTTTCAAGTCAATTTTATGATGGAAAATTAAAAAAAAAAATTTATGATTAAAAAAAGTTGTTTTTCATTAAAGGAATAGAGAGTTTAGTAATATTCATATTTTTTTTTGTTTTTGGTTTTCCAATTAGGAAAATTGAAGATAAACAAAATAAAAATTAAAAAAAAATAACTTGAGAATAATAAAATCTGCTGAAAAAGACCAAAAATTCACCCTTCATTTTGCCCATAATACCATTATTATCTTAGAAACCAGATCAAACCCTTATCAACACTAACGTTACTTTTGGCTGAAAAAAAAACAAAAAATTAATTGAATTCAATTAATTGGATTGCGAAAAGATGGATTTTTCAAAAACCGAATAAATTTTTATTGATCTTTTTTGTATTATACAAATTAAATGGAAATGTTGGAATTGTATATTTATTATTATTTGTGTGTGTGTGTGTGTGTTGGATTTTTCTTGTATTTTTTCGGCATTTTCATTTTACTAACATTTAATTCTTTTATGGGAAGTGGGACAGATAATTTGTATTTGTTTGTGCCTAATCGATTTTGTTCCACTTATCAAAACCGATTTGGCGATGGCCCATGTCCCTTAAACTCTTTAAATCCAGAGTGCCCAAAAAATAATTGAAACCAAAAACTAAAATCACAACAATTATAAAAATTTTCTATTCATATTAAAAAAAAAATCAAAGTTTTTGTATTTGATTTTAATTTTTCCGTCGTGAAAAATTAATATAAAATAAAAACACAACCAAAAGGGTTTGGTATTTTTCCATTTTTTTTTTTTTGTATAATAAGAAAACGAAAAATCGGAAATAAGAATCGCTCTGTGTGTGTGCCGCGGAAATGAAAATGACGAGAAGAAAAATTGTACATGAGATAAGACAGGAAAATGACGATAAAAGCAAACAAAAAAGTTATGTGCGCGACGCTATGGTGTGAGTCCCAGCGAGAGATCGAAAGATGGGATATGATTTTGGTCGGTCGAATGATTTGAAATGTGAACGCGCGTGGGAGGTTAATTTGCTTGTCTATTAATAATATAGAAGGGTAAACGGAAAAGTTTCCTTGTGAAAGAAAAAAAAACTTTTGAAAAATGAAAAACTTTTTTTTTTTTTTGTTTAAATTAATTTTATTTAATAGATTTACTGAAGTTAAAATTATTTAATGGGGCCGTTTCCCTGTTGGTGTTTTATAGCGGCGGCTATTGCTCGTCTTTCTATAGCTTATTTTGTATAGTACGCAGGGCTTGGATCAATCATTACTGTATATTCTCCCTACTCAGCCTAACATACCATACATTAATTACGAAATATAATTATCAATGTTGTAACAGTTTTATAACCCATATTTTTTAAATTCCCACATCTGAACATAAACCCCCCGAACAAGAAAAAATAAAATGAATCCATTCCGCTAATTTAGAAAGTCGTTAAAAATTAAGTTTTTCATATCTTTGCGCGCTATTTGTTTGTTGTTTTTGTGTGTTGTGTTATTATTGTTTTAGTTATTGTTTGTGTTTTCTTTCTTTTAAAACAACAATTAAATTTTCCAGCGAGATGAAAAAAAAAATAACGGAAAATCTCCCCTTTAATTTTTAATGCCACTGATTTTTATTATTTTTGGTTCCAAGAAGAAAAAATTAAATTCACGGCAGCCTAAAGCTAATCGTTTTTCTTATTATGTACATTTTCATTTCTGGAATTTTTTTTAATGTTTAAGAATTAAGCAAAACATTATAAAAAAATTAAAAAGACAATAATGATAAAGAAAATTTTCAGTGAGTGTATTATAATATATATTTTCACTGTGTGACGGGAACCATTCAAATATATATATAAATGTGCGAGGTTTGGGGATGATGTCATAAAAAAAAATATTATTTTACTTGATTTTTCATAAGTTTATGATAGAAACAGATAAAGTAAGGAAAAACTTTTAATTATTATTGCAAAATTTTATTTAAATGTTTCTGCGGTTGAATAAAGCTGTTCGTCGCGGGCTTAATCTGTATATTGGGTTGTAATATTGTGTATATATAGAAAACAAACCCCTCTTTATATTTTAACGCGTTATAAATTAATCCTTTGATACATTTTATCATAATATAAGATAATATTTCACCCTCACTCTAACTCGGACTCAGACGTTCGTCATAAAGAAAATTTTTAAATTTTTTGTTACTTAAGGTTGCACTAAGTTAAGGTGCGAGGTTGAACTTGTTAACCCCCTAGTGGTCATGAGAAGCCAACAATCAGTGTTTTAAGCCTAAGACAATTTTGAAATTGTTTACATTTTGGGAACATTTATTTGGATTTAAGTTTTTTGACTTGGGTGTTGGTAAATAAATTGTTTAGTTGTTTGTTAATTTTATAAATAGATGGGCTGATTTTACTTTAATCCGTTATTATTCTAGAGTGCTTCGGTGAGTCCGTGGTCCCATTTTTTTCTGCTTAATTTCACACCTAATGTTTAGTTTCATCAAAATCCATCACTGCAGGGTGAAGTACTCAAACGACCCCTATAACGTTATATTTCATCGAAACACAAAAAACATACCAATAATATTGGCAGTCGGTTCAAAATGTCAAGATTCAAAGTTGATGGATTCTAATATCTTAGTACCAGATAAAACAGCAACGATCGATGCACGATCTAGCATAAACTATTAAAACCAATTTTAATACATCAATAATGCTGTGGAGAAATTATTTTTTTTAGTAGTAATCTACGACACGGCATAGGGTGAACATCAAATTCTGAACAAAATTAAACAAAATCAAAATTTTTTTTATTGTTAATTACAATCAACACTTTCACCTAACATAACTACTCGTATGATGAAAATCGTTGAAAGAGGGTTTTCGAGTACCAGGAACCAATTGCTATAGAGCTTGATTTTAAGAGAAAAATATTTTATGAAGTCCCCTATTGGGACCCAAGTTCCATTATTAAATTTTTATCCTCAGCTTAAGCGAAATTGCTGTAAACACGTTTTCGAGTACTATAAATCGATTGCGATTAGCCTCTCCATTCGGTGATGTCGTTTTAGATGATTTTCGACAATAAACTACTTCGATAATTGATTCAATTTAAAAAGTGAATTGGTCATTTAAGGCTTAATTTTGAAATTTTTTGTTACTCTTACGGGTAAAGTTTCTGCTCGAGAAATCTCAGAAAATTTTCAAATTTTTTACTCTATAAAAGTCTCGAGAAATATAAATAGCGGCATTCGGCACCTATAATTGTCAATATTTTTTTATTAAGAATTAACATGAGATGTCACTTAAAACATTAAAATGTTTTTATTGCAAAATTCTCTTTTGTATATGGTTAAACTAGCCTAGGAATTTTCACTGATCAATCAGTTGTCGTTTGTCAATAAATTTTACATGAAAAAAAATCTTTCCGATAAAATCATAACATAAATGTTAATTGTAGTTTTTTAAACAACATAAATAATTTATTTTTACAATCAAATATTGTTTGTTGATATATGTTAGCTTTTTATTAATAAAATTATTAGTTTGCTGGTAATTTGCTATAAATAACAGATTTTTTAATCCCTAAATTGTACTGATATATCTGAATATGATAGCGAGGATGTTTGGAAACATTTTAACAGAGGCAAGTTTGATAAAGATAGAGCTACGTGCGTCCGTTACGCAAAGTCACTCGCGTGTAAGGCCTCATCAACGACGGGTTTACATCGGCATTTAACAAGTGTCCATAACTTGAAGAGAAAATTAAAAAAATCTTCTACCTAACCAAAGAAATTAAACGCACCGGCGAGTATTTTACAACTTCTGATAAAAGTCTCACACTGGCAAGAATTGTTTCTAAACTTGCTGCGAAAGATGGAATTTCAATTAATGCAATAAGTAAAAGTTCATTTATTCGGAAAAATTTACAATAACAAGGTTTTTTATTGCCGAAAAATCCATCAGATGTGATGAATTTAATATTTAAATTTCACGATACTGTCAAAAATCAAATTATTTCCAAAATCAATCAAATGAAAGCGGCAAATAAAAAATTTAGTATATCTATTGATGAATGGACGAGTTTCCATAATCGGCGTTATTTAAATGTGCATTTATATTTTTCCGATAGATCAACAGAAAATTTAGGCTTGTTGAGAATAGAAGGTTCATGCCCTGCTGATAAGGCCATAGTAATGGTTACCAGTGACAATGGTTATCACCACAAGTAATGGAGCCAGTATGATGTTGAAATATGGTAGGTTGTCGCTGGCTTTACAACAACTGTGCTATAATCAAACAAATCACTTGGCGGTTATGAAAGTTTTCTACGAACAAAAATTTTCATCATGTAACAACTTATGCGATGAGGTTGAGAATGAGGATTCAGATAATGATGGTTTTCAGTCAGATGATTTAATTGAAAATGAAATTTGTTGCAGATAACATTCAAATTATTTGTAGTATGCAGATTAAAAAAATAATAATAAAAATATAAAAAAAATATTCAAAAACTCTCCGATTCGAAATAGTATTCTCCAAAGTAATATTTAAGAAATGATTTCGGACGCGCACGAATTACAATTGTTGTAAGACCCGACGGAATACAATCGAAAGTATGGCTGAACATTTTTTTAAAACTTAAATCGGCTATTTTAAAAACAGTCTCGGAGATTATTTCAAAATTTAGAAAAATGTTCAGCCGAAAACATTTCATCTTTTGACCATGATTTCCCTGGTAGTTCATCAACGTTTCAGGATTATTTTATTTCTTTAGAACAACATTTGGAGGAGAGTATTAGGGAATGTACACAATTGCCAACAGAAACAGACGATGACTTCCGCACTTTGTCTACGGAAATGATGGTTTATGAAGTAACTGGTAAAATAACCTATGTATAATTTTGATATTTTTGAACAATTATCAACTATGTTTTTTATTATTTTAAATTTGAAAAGAATTTATTTTTATTATGAAGTGATATTAATTATGTTCATTGAATTATTTAATTATTTATTGTTTTTTAATAAAGAAATTATTATTAGAATTAATTTATTGTTAAAATATTTTTCATTTCTCGAGGGTAAAATTAATATTCCAATGTTCTCGAGAATCTCAAGAAAATTTTTTGGAATTCGATCCTCGAGAATTAAAATTGTTGAGAAATTCGAGATTCTCGAATCTCGAGAACGAAAAAAGTTTGAGTAAACAGAAACTCTACTTACGGACGATCTAAATTTATTCAGTTCATTTAAAAATTTCTCAATTTCATTGAACATGACCAAATTTGGTCATAGTCAAATCTAGAAATTCTCCAAAAATTTAGGTTAGAACGCCTGTCTAAAATTTAGGAGTAATAAATAAATAAATCATAATAAAAATGTCAAACCACAAAAACATTGATAAATATGCAGACCAGCATTCATTTTGTAATACCTATAGTTTCAAAATCCTATAGGAATTTACAAAGTATTTTTTTGAAACTAAATGAGATTTTTACAAACTAATAAATAGTTTCTTTTTATGGGGGTATTGTAATTAAATTAAAATAGTATGACGCATGTGATAAGGTAAAATTAATAAAATTAACATAATTTTAATATTTAATAAAATTGTGTGACATTTGTTAAAAAATAATTATTTCAAAATTAAAATAAATCTTTTAAAACTAGCAAATAGTTATTAAACTTTAAAAAAAATCTTTTAAAATTTAAGAAAACTATTTGACATAAGTAAGGACAATATTTTTGAAAATAAAAACATTTTTTTTTATTTTTATAAACAAATTTGGCGAAAAAATTTTAAAAATTAAAATATTAACTTTTTGATTTTAAAAACGAGACTTTTCTCCGAAAAAATATATGTATATTTTTTTGATTATGATATAAAAAAACTAGTTTTGACGTTTTTTCATCATGAGAGAGCAAAATTAAAACTGACCTGATTTACCTGAAACTTGGTGGGTAATACCACTTAAAAAAAATCGTCATAACATGTCTCAGAAAAATCATAAATTTTGAAAAAAATTAACATCTCGTCATGTAAAATTTACACGACGAGCACTATATTCTATAAGAAACGTATAATTTGACAACTGAGCCAAAACGGCGAATTTATGAACTAAAGTGATTCGAACTTCTTTATATGTTGAGTTTGTGATTTTCTTCATTACATAAAGACCGCATTGATGTGAAGTTGTAGAAATTTCTTCAGTTCATCAAAATTTTCCAAGCCATACTTGTGATATCATCCGTAAGACATTTAGACGAACGGACAATTTTTTTTAACAAAGCTCCACACTCCTTTTGATATGATGACTCAACTTCTACGAGCCTTATCCATGTAATTCGCACCCATATAGAACGTAAATTCATTTCGGTTTGTTTAATGATTTTTTTGGTGTGATTTTAGAATGGCAGAATCAAGAAAGGCGTATACAATAAAACAAAAAATTGATGCCATCAATAAATATAAGCCTAACACAAAAAGCAGAGGCTTTTGAGCGGTTTCTAAACGGGTATCCTAGTTGTTAACATAAATCGGTGGTATTCTCAACGAGAACAATTAATAAAAATGGTCGATATATCTAACGTTTCTATTACAATTTCACGGAGGCTACCAGGTGGTGGGCGAATAGTGCAGTTACGTGAACTAGAAAAAAGAGACTTATTGATTGGATACATACCAGGAACAAGAGTGGGTTACTTGTAAAAGATAAATATATACAAAATAAAAATATTGAAGCAAAAAATATCATCAACTTTGAGCAAGTGCCGCGGTACTTCGAAGCTGAGCCAAAAATCACGGTCACCTCTAAAGGAGCCAGAGACGCTTTACCGCGACATTCGCAATAAGGATGGATGGTAAAATTTACTCTCCTCATTTGTCTTTTGCAAATTTGAAAAAAAAGCCAACCGTCAGTGATGCACTCAAAAAAAAATTTACAAAATTTCTATAATTATACAACACACAAAATAATTTGTAAATTTGACAAAAACTGTAAACTTTATAATAAATAAATTGTAAAAATAACAATTTTTTTTAAAATAAATCCAATGAAATTTTCATAAAATTGAAAAAATACAATAAAATTTTTAAATTTAATAAAAATTTCGTCAAATTTACAAAATATTAACAATAAAATTGAAAGAGACGTTGTTAAATTACCAAAAAAACATATTTATTACAAAAATGCGTTACAAATTCCCAGGAATTTATTTTTATAAAGTTTACATTTTTTTGCAGACAGACACCCACACTCAATAAAAAATTTACAAAATTTTTGTAAATCTACAGCACATAAAATAATTTGTAAATTTGACAAAAACTGTAAACTTTGATGAACGGGTAATTTCAAAAAGAAAATGCACTCAATCCGGTATTGAGATAAAGGCAGTGGCAATATTACAAAAACTAAATATAAAAATAATTTAGTTAGACAACGAATGTTACAAATTATCAGAAACCAGCTATGAACGGGATTCGGGTAAATATGGATGGTTATTTCGGTTTGAAAATTTAAAATAATTAAAATAATTTAAGAATTCAGACATTAAACTCAAACCAACCATTCAACTTCAACGAGAAATGTTATGACCTATATGGACCCATATGGCCAGTTTGAACATGCATAGCATTAAAATTCTTACTAAATCACACAACATATCACGTTACATCTTTATTCGTTTTAGTGAATCAGTTCTTTTTATTCGAACAAAAGGACTGGTCCCTTTATTTGAAGGTTCTTTTATTCAAATTAATTTCTAAAAATTCTAAAAAATGAGTAAGTAGTGTTCTCCCGAATTAAAGGACTAGTCCTTTTATATGAGGGAATACTGTAGGTTTGCAATACTTAGCTACATCATCAATGGTAGGGAATTTTTTCCCTACTAACGGATGTTTTTTTAAGCCTGAAAGATCTTGAAATTGTGTGGAAGAGGATCCAAATTTATCGATTCGTCGTCGTTCGCAGGAATTGGGGCTCTGTTCGTCCAAGATCCAGCTGGTGCAGGAATTGAAGCCACGAAACCATTTTGAGCGTCGTTCTTTCGCCGGTTGGGCTCTAGAATATTTGGCAAATGACCCGTTGTTTTATCGTCAAATTGTGTTCAGCGATGAGGCTCATTTTTGGCTTAACGGGTTGATCAATGACTTGTTGTTTGAAAATGTGGATAACATTGATCCGGACGAAAAGTGGTTTCAACAGGATGGCGCTACGTGCCATACGGTGAAACAACCTTCGACTTATTAAAATCAAAATTTGGCGATAAGTTGATTTTGAGAAATAGACCTGTCAATTGGCATCCAAGGTCATGCGATTTGACACCTCTCGATTATTCCCTGTAGGGCTACGTGAAGTCACTGGTTTATGCTGATAAACAGTGCTCGAAAAAGTAGCCCAAAATTGGACGTCCAGAATGCGTTTATTGGTTGCTGTGAGTTAACGAGCGTCCCCCGCATCGGTTTTAGTTATTGTAGGAAAGTCAAAAGTCGAAGTATTTGTTGTGGGCAGTCCATTTCCGAAGCTAGCTTTTTGTTTCATAAGTAAGTTTGTTTCACGACGTTGTGTTCTGTGTGTTGCGAAAAGGAGCGAAGAATACTGTTGTTGTACCCAAAACACAAAAAAATCGTGCCACCATTCTTTCTAAAGTTATAACTGATTTAAGTGTAGAATTGTTGCGTTTAGTTTTGCTATCCGGTTGCAATAGCGCGGTTGCAAAATGAGTTTTATTGTTTAATAATTACGAGTAACTCAATAAATAATTTATACAAAACATACTCTTTTTTTCAATTTCAGAATCATATTTCTGATGGTCATTTTAATTCAACAGACAATTGGTTAGGAAAACCGTTCCAACAATATTCTATGTGGTCATCAGCTGTGAATCGAACGCCGATAACAACAATAACAACAACAATACATAACGATGATAATGTCAAACGTAAACCAAGTATGAACGGCGAAGATGATGGCGATGACGATGATGAAGCAATAAAAAAAGAAAAGCCGGAAAAATCGAAAAAGGTAATTTGAAAATGTCTATTTTGAAATCGATTATGTATACATACAGTTACGAGCATATCGGAGAGTCAAGAGAACGAAATAGAAAAGTTTACATTCAGCTGTTTGTTTAAAAATCATACAAACAGCCAAAATAGTTTTTTTTTTTTTGGTAAACAATTACCTCACCATCGCGCACAATAATCGCAAAACAAAAATAAAACAAAAAAATCACGATTTCGTGAAAATATCGCGTTAGTTAGATAACTTTGCCTTTCAATATTGTACACGCCAAATTCCGATTTAATGTGAGACTCGCGGACCATGCTAACGAGCACATCTCAATTTTGCATACCAAAAAATCATAAAATTTGTGTGATTTTATATCTAAAATATGATATACAAATTATTTGCGAACGCGCGAAATAAAATATTTAGCTCGGTACTTTTTCGCAATTTTTTTTTTTTGTTTTCTTTAAACAAGAATAAATAAATAAACAAAAAAAAATTCACATTTTTGACGTCTCTCAACTCTCGAATTTATTTATTTGGCAGATTAAAACAAAAAAATGCCAATACAATGTAAACATTAGATGAATCAAGCGATTTTTGATTGCTTAGTTAAATTTTTGTTTTTGTGCCCGGATCGAAATAAGAAAAATTTATGTTGAATTCTTAGTCCGTAAATTAAAATGAATTTAACCAAATATATGTTTCCGATATATAGACGGACAACCCGATATCGTTGAACTGCATGACAAGGATTGAACTTTTATACACAATTTAAGAATTTTGTTATTAAAAAACTAAAAATTTTGTAGTAAATTCTCTATATGCTTCATCCTTAAATACAACAAAATTAAAGTGATTTAAGGAAAATGACTACATGAAATATAAAAATTGTTACTGTGCCATGCATTCAACTTTTACGAGTACCCTTAACGATATGGTCAAATTGCAAAGAATTGAGGGGCGCGCACAGAGCCCTGTTGAGCAAGCTGCAATAAAATGCAAAATCAACATGATCACCAAGTAGTTCGCGTTTCCTGTAGGCGCACACAAAAGTGCTGTGCAACGTCTGAAATCAAACACTAAACATGATGTTTAGTCAAAATTTAATACATTGTAACAGCAACCTACGTATTGACCACCTATGCAAAAACCACAAAGAGCCAGAATAGCAACAGGCTACTCTGAGAATAAGTTTATTTTGTGGAGACTTCAATGCTAGAAGTAAAATGTGGCATGACCGTTTAATCGATGAATACGGAAAAAAAGTAGAGGACTTCGTGTCTAGGTGTGACCTTCTCATAATGAACCTGCAGGGAAATCCAACTACGTTCTTGTCTAATAGTAACTCCAATTTTGACCTAATAATTATACAATGGTGCCTTATTGGGTGGCGTGTGAGACAAAGTTGAAGGAGTCATCACATTTGTGTTATCAAAAATAGCCCACTTGCAAGTAGTAAAACTAAGAAATGTGACTTTAAGTTGTGACTGCTGTCTATTTGGCTCCTAGGACGGTGTACAAACATTTCTAGAAATTAATTCGATCGATGAAATTGATGCTCGAGTGGGGCTGATTTGAACACAGTTAGCCAGTGTCTGCAATAACTCAATTACTAGAAAGATGAGTTAAGAAACGAAGTAGTTTGCGCAACTCTAATCTAAGGAGACTTAAATGTTCTATAGGGTGTACTACGAAATCCCGGTTTTCAAAATTCTGGTTTTCAAAGTCCCGGTTTTCAAAATCCCGGTTTACAAAATCCCGGTTTCAAAATCCCGGTTTTCATACATTTTTACAATTTTATCAAGCAAATTCATTAACATTTGATAAAAAAAATACGAAATATTCCTTTAAAAAAATTAAATTAGCCATTTTCTAGAAATTTATCGCAAACTCATTTTTGAATTTTGTCAAAAAATCATTTAAGAGTCTGATTTCCCCACATGTCAAATTTTAAAAATACAAAAACGGGATTTTGAAAACCGGGATTTCGTTACACACCCGTTCTATATGCATGCTTAGAAGAAAAAGTTACAACTGTCATTCTTTAGAGGGGCAAGAAATAAGTGCTTCCATGAAGTATGTATAGTGAAGCAAAGTAGTTTCCAAAGGTACGTTACGGAACCCTTGTATACAAATTTGCCGCTGGCAAATCAAGACCTTTTATTTACGTGGGAAGAAGTCACCAGTGCTCTCAAATCCTACAAACTTAACAAGTCACCAGGACTTGACAACTTGAACGCTGAAATAATTTAGTTTGCATGGCCGATCATAGGGCCCAGCATAGGTAAAATTATTAAACAGCTGCTTAAAATTTGGTTACTTTCTTAAGGTGTGGAAAGGGTGTTTAACAAAATCTCGGTTTTGAAAATCTCGGTTTTGTTAAATCTCGGTTTTCAAAATCTCGTTTTTCAAAATCCCGGTTTTGTATAAAAAGAACCCGATTTTTAGGAAATACCGGGATTTTGAAACCCCATATTTTTAAAATCAAGATTTCGTAGTACACCCGTGTGGAAAACAGTCGAAATGACTGTAATCAGGAAACCTGGTTAATTTATTTATTTATTTATTTATTTATTTATACAGTTAGACGATTTTGATTGAAGCCCAACCCCATTTTGAGCTCACAAGCTCATTTATAACGAGGTTTTTGAACTTCATAAAAATTTCCGAAATGACGACCATCTGCTTCGTGTCAAATTTAAAATTGGTATCTGCTACCATGGAACAATTTCATGAACCCTTTACTAGGCTCCTTTCTGTTGTAGTAGGCTCCTTTCTGTTATACAACAACTTTACTAGGCTCCTTTCTGTTGCACAATTGTCCAATAGTTCAATCCTTGTGAGATAACAATTTTCACAGCTCAATAAGGTACCCCAAAAGTAACATTAGCAGGAATAATTGAAAAACATAAAATTTTGAAAAATCAGGAACAAAAATAATTGTGACTATTTGACGCGAAAATCAAAGCCAATAGAGATTGGCCTGGTGATAGAGATTCACTTTCTACGAAATCTTACAGACCCATAATGTTGCTACCGGTTATGGGAAAACACCTAGAAAGGTTACTAGCCATTCGCGATACATCGCGGATTGAACAGAGCAAATAAATAAATACATAGTATGAACTAGTGATTGCAGAATTTGCTTAAATTCTTTTATCGATAATTCAATAATTTTTTTCAGTTTATCGATATATTTTTATTTTTATATATTTTTTAAATTGTTATAAAAAAGATTGAATTTTAAATAAAATCGAACCTTCGTGCAAAATAAACCAGCAGCTCAAAAGGATCTTTTAGATTCGACGGCAATTAATATGCCATAATTTTGTTCTGAATATTGTACAATATATATTTGGAGCCCAAATTGAGGTATTGGAATACATCCGAATATGATGTTCTTATTGTACCTATATGTGAGTTATTAGTTCCGTCCGAAACTCAGAACTTAAAAACGATTTTTGTTTAGATAATTCATCTAATAAAAATTTTAATGTAATATCGGCAGTAAATAAATTGGTGTCTTGGCAGCATAGTTTTTCTACTGCTATTTTTATCGGACCCATAGCTGAAATGACTTATGATAACATTTCAAATTCGCCATCTGAAAAACTAATTTCATGTTTTATGTCTATAAGACTCTTTCTGATGTAGTCCTTGACACTGTTCTATCTCATCTGCGAATCCAATTTTAAATGAAGTTGTTTCCCTAATTTACTGATCGCCGAAAAATTTTAATTAATTTACGTATTTTTTTTTCCAATGGATAAATTTGAGACTGGAGTATAATATTTTACTTGGAATTATTCTCTTGTCTCATATTAGAAATATGTAATTTCAATACCATTTTCTTCTTCAGAATCATTCTCATCATCAGAGTTACCTGGATTAATTAATTCGGTATTCTCAACTTCAGTATAGTCTAATTGTTCGTCAAATTCATTTTCGCTGTAAGGTTTTTTTATAACGACCTTGACTACTGCGAGTTGAATGCCGTGTGCTAAGCAGAGCTGAGGACCAACATTAATCAATTTTTCGACTTTGGTCATCACTGAGGCGCCATCAGTAGTAATGGCGACAACGTCATTGAGTGAAATTTCAAATTCAAGGAGTTTGCTCTTTACGTGTGCTGTACGCACTTTTCAGCAGGAATTGAACCATGGACGCGATGGAAAGATGGATTGAAATATTTTCTATGAGTCTGTGAAAACGGTAGTAAAGTATTCCACTCCCTGGCGAGAGGCGGACTAAAGACTGGCAGGCAAAACTATTCGAGTCCTGACCAGCGTCATCCCAGTAGATATTCTAATCAAAAAGCGACTACTTAAGACGAAGCGCTCAAAATAAAATAGGTGGCTCAGTATACATGTTGCAGGCAATGGCGATTGAACTGTCGCAAAGACGTTGTAGTGAATCGGTCAGTGGTAGGCATACATTTGACTTCATTCCAGACATCAAAGCAAGACTCAAATTAAAAATACCCCTAATGAGCTCGATGAGCCAAGTAATCTCTGAACATGGTAAGTATAAAGCCTACCAACAGAGATTCAAAATAACGAAGGTTCGAGAAATGTATACCAAACGTTTTTGATAATATAGAAAGGAGATATTTACGAGAATAGCCAATCATCAAGGACAGTAACGTAAATTTACCAACTTGTTAATAACGCAGTTTCTGGTAGTGCTTCAACGAAGAATATTCAACCTGAATCAGAATAAAAATTACATGAAAGAGTTGGTTGGTTGAGGCTGAATCATTATCTTATTGGATTAGGGCCACGTTCTAGCCCCCAACAACTAAAAATATTATCAAAACCAATCAAAGCGCTTTAATATTGCATCGATAACATGCTCTGCACCATACATATATATAGTATATAGACACGTTGGAATAACTATCTGTTATTCCAACAGAAACTGCAATCGGAAAAACTATAAAATTTAAATTTTTCCCGACCAATGACAACGCTTTTGACTTCAACAATTGTAAATTGTTTATAAAAACAAAAAAAAAATGAAAAAGTAGAAAATTATTATTATTTTCACAAAAACTAAAAATTCAAGTACACATTACAAATACAAAAAACACCAAAAAGCTCCGCCTCAATAAAAAAAAGGAAAACAGCAAAGATAAAATAAAATAAATAAATAAAAATACATTTTCCAGACGAAAATTTTCACAAACCTGAAATTTTTTTTTTTCGTGTTTTGTTTTATTTGGAAAAAAGTAATAAAAAACAAAACAAACTTAATTGGTTTTCTTTTGTTGAATTTTTATTTTTAATATTATTAAAATAACAAGAAAAAAGAGAAAAATATTTCCAACCTAAAATAACAACAACACAAAATATAACAAATGTGAAGAAAATTTATTTTTCTTTTATTATTTTTATGAAAAAATAAAACACGCCCCAAATGTTACATACAAATAAATATACTCGTATACTCAAAGTATTGTTGTGGAGCATACAGGAAAGCGTGTGGAAATGGAGTGATATATACATATGAAAATATTCGAGTGTATATATATATATATATATATATATATATATATATATATATATATATATATATATATATATATATATATATATACTTATTATATATATATATATATATATATATATATATATATATATATATATATATATATATATATATATATATATATATATATATATATATATATATATATATATATATATATATATATATATATATATATATATATATATATATATATATATATATATATATATATATATATATATATATATATATATATATATATATATATATATATATATATATATATATATATATATATATATATATATATATATATATATATATATATATATATATATATATATATATATATATATATATATATATATATATATATCATCAATACTATTTATTGTTTTCATGACTTATTAAACATTTTACACGTTTTGTTGATGTTGTGAATGAAAATGTTCGTGCAATAATAGACCACAAAACAATAGTATGGACCCCAGATTACAAATTCCTCTATGTGTACAAAAATCTGGGGGTTCGGATCAATTCAAGCCTTTCTAGCCATATGATACAAATATCTGTGGAGCAAAATATATACACCCACAAAATGTATTAAATAATAACTTCATGCTTTTTTCTATTGTTTCGAACATTTATGACATAAAAAGCTTTTCATATCCTCTCATCCCTTTCGAAACTCCTTGAAATTTATATTTTATTTTCTTTCTTATTTTGCCGTTTGCTGATTCGTTGTATATTTTTCTTAACGCATATACAGATTGTTATTATTTATTTTTATATTGTTGTTGTTTTTTTTTTTTTTTCAAATCGTTCAGAGCAAAATCTTTTCTCCATTTTTTATTTGTTTTGTTTCGAGCATAACATAAAAATATAAAATAAAAAAAAATCGAAACAATAATAACAATATATTAAGTACAAGAGACAGGACACAGTGAGGTATGCGATTAGTATGTATCCTTTTTCGTTGGGTAACGAAGACGACAAAGAATTTTGTTGAACATTGAATATATTCAATTTTTTTGTGAAATGTTTGTGTTTACTGTGTCTGTGAATTAAATAAATTTTTTCTCAACACAACTTGAAATTCGACTCTTTATAGCATATACTACATGCAACATAGAAGTAAGCGATCAAATATTATTTTATATTTAATTATTTACATTTTGTAACATTAGGGTGAGGCCTAGCTACCAGAAACAACTTAAAAGTTTTTGTTTTTATTTACCAAAATAAAACTGATTTAATATTTAGGAACTAAATGTTTCGGCTGTTTGGCGCCACTTTATTTAAAGAGCAAGGGGCAGAGCTTAATATTCCACCAGGCAATCATAGCAGTTCCTTCATAATAAATGTAATGAACTGGCTGCAAGACATGCGCTTAAGATTTTTCAACATATCTATTTCTTTGTTATCGGCTTCCAACGGTTGGACTTGGGATTTCATAATATCTCTCTGCTTGTGACCATTGTATCAGCGGTCGTTCTTCACTCCTACTAAGCAGTTTAACTCACAATGTGCGATTTCGCGGAAAAGTTTTTCATTTTCGAGTGATTCCACACAACTCGTTTCAATTTAAAAGAAGTTAGTTATATTAGAATTCGACGAGCTATAACTAAAAAGTAGGTGTCTCAACTTTCTGGTACGCGTACTCACTTAGTGATAATGTTACAATTGTTGCTGTTATTAATGTCACCGTTACTGGTGAGGTCGGCCTTTAATTGTGATAAATAGTGATCAGCGGTAGAAATAATAAAATATATAGGTTGATGGTTATCAGATTTCCTGAAGATTCTATTGAAATTTTTATATGGTTTCTTCTTCCAAAAGTCATTTTTCGAATTCGATTATTCATCCACCATAACAAATTGCTCTTAAATGGGTTAAGAAATGATTTAGTTTCATCCCTGAACTTCTGTCAAATTCGATTCCTATTTCAATTAATTCAGTTTCAGTGGGTTTTTACGTAAATTACATTTAGTATTTTACTTCAATATTTACATGTAAACAATTATATTCTTTACAAGCAAATAATCTATTAAACAATTTAAAAACTTTTAGACCTTTTAAATATTAGAAAAATTAATGTTGATTGTAGATGGCACTGCGTTTGCACATTTATTATATTTACAATTGTTTACAGTATTTTACCACTAGTTACGTAAAATATTAGTTATAACAGCAATTTACACAACATTGATTTCCAATTACTATTCCAAATTATTCATAATATAATAAGTTAGGAATCACCTACCCATCCCAAGCGTCTATTGCCCATCCGAGCAGCAAATTCATCCAAACTAGCCATATTCCAGAAGTTCTTAAAAAAATCATTTTCGAATGTGTAGTATGTAGTGCCATATTCTGTCCATTCTTATCCAATTTTGATAAAAATTGATATGCTAGGGGGAACTAGGGTTTGTAATTGATAAATGTTTTTCTAAAATACTTAAGGGATTAATTTATAATTTCTTTTCTCGAGATATTCATTTTTGTACCTCAGAAAAACCATTTCAAGTTGTTTTTTTTAAGTGGGAGTGGAGAGTAAAAAAAGACGTTGTGCTTTTTGTAATTCTTATTGTAAAAAACCGGTGATGTGCCTAAACGCCTTTGAACTATAATTACGACGTCGGATTGCGAATTGATGTTAAGTATGACAGGTTTGTTTTTTTTAGTTTTCGTATGCACCCCTAAATGTTGATGATGTAGTATATCAATACGTACAGTCGAAACAATCAGTTTGGCTAGAACGAATTATAATGATTTTTCGAATTCTTACTGTTCTCATTTAAAATCGATGAGAGCAAGAACTCTCTCTCTGTCTAGCTTTAACATCCCATGAAGGGATTTTCCGTCTCCATCCGTCTCGGTCCATCGCTCATGCCCTCCAGTTTCGGCATTCAAATTTATGTAGATCTTGTTCGATGTCGTCACAGCGCAGTCGCGGTCTTCCTCTACGACGCACACCGGCTGGTTGTTGATAGAACATTTTGCTAAATTCATTGTTCGCGACTTTAATTGAACCAAAGATTGAACGAATGACCTTCCTTTCGTATAGGTAGATAAAAATCTACAATCGAGGTCATGGTTCAGCCCTCGCTTCCGAAATTCAGCACAGCTCTTATGAGTGCTTGATAAAGTAATCAAGAGAGCAAGAACCAGTTACTTAAATTTTATGAAAAACTACCTTGCACGAACATTGTTGCAAGCATAATTTAAAATCTTTGTTATCATCGTTTTTTTTTTTTAATAAACGTTATGCATGTTTCACCCCTATCAGTTAGTCTGCCTGGTACTGTGGAACTATACACACAAGACAACATTGGCAAACATCCCGAGGTCTAAAACGTTCATGATTGTTAAGCTTTATTTAACTTTGTAATAGAAAGTAAACTTTCAGCTGTGATGCGTTTAGTATTAACACGTTTAGCACTGCAGTTCAATTTATTCAAGAACAGTTTCTATCATATGTTAAAATAGTTAATCCAACTCTAAATTTATTATTCGATGTGTTATATAAATCTCCGCCTCGTTTATATTTGACTTCGCTTACCACACAACTATATAATGTATGTCTTATAAGGTTTTGCCGTTAAATACACTAAACTCCTAAGTCATCGTGTAAATAAGAAAAGAAAAAATAATAATTGTTTGCATAAAATCAACAAAGGAAATCCATTAAATCAAAGATTTTTTTGTTGTAGTTAAAAAACTAAAAATGGAAACCGGCGGAAATTTACAAATAAATAATAATAAAAATAATAAATAAATAAAAAATCAAATAATATTAAGTAAACTTTTTAAGAAATGAATGGTTAGGAATTAGTGAGAAATATATTTTTTTTTGCCGTAGTAACATAACTAAATAAAATTTGTGTGTAGAAATATTTGGTTGTATAGCGTCATAATTGAAATCAGGTGTAGGTCACTATTATGCCACAATATATATATATATATATATATATATATATATATATATATATATATTATATATATATATATATATATATATATATATATATATATATATATATATATATATATATATATTATATATATATATATATATATATATATATATATATATATATTATATATATATATATATATATATAGTATATATATATATATATATATATATATATATATATATATATATATATATATATATA